>JAOBRG010198318.1:0-17541 GCA_027574985.1 Umimayanthus nakama | reverse complement strand
AGGCACATTGTCTACTACTTTAGGCATCAGTAGTTGATTCGCAGTTGGGAGTAATGTGCGCGTTCGGCGGGACATTAGGCGCTGGGCGGGACTACTTTTTATATTTTCCGTTGGTGTGTTTCTCCAGTCCAGAATTGCTTTCCAAACATCTTGCCCACTGCGCTTTGCCTTCTTCATTACTTTCTTAGCAATCTTTACTGCTGATTTCACTTTTCCGTTTGATTGGCTATGGTAGGGGGAGGTAGTGACATGATTAAACTCCCAGTCCCGGGCAAATCTTCTAAGCTCATCACTGTCAAACTGTCCACCATTATCAGTAACAACTACATCAGGGACACCGTAGCGACTAAAATGTACCTTGCTGCGATCGATAACTGTTTTAGATGTCATATCTGACAGTTTATCTACTTCCCAGAAATCAGAATAAAAATTAACAGTGATCAGATGGTCCTCACCTTCAAGACTGAAAATGTCCATAGCCACTCGGCTTCAAGGGCGCTCTGGAATTTCATGTGTCATTAACGGTTCTTTGCACTGCGACTGTTGATACTTGTTGCACGCGCTACACTGTCCTATCATGTCCTTTATTTCATTGCTCATATTGGGCCAGTAAAGGACATCTTGTGGCCCCTTGAACAGGACTCTATTCTAAACTGTAAGTTCATCACGATAGGCCCAGTACTCTCTGATGATCACTGGCACTTCTTCTTCCGGCCCCTAAATATCCTTTCAAGGTATTTACTATCCTAGGAAGTTTAGCTTTCAGCCTCGATAAGCACAACCAGCTTGGTAACAGGACGTCGCAGAGTCCCGGTCGATGTACGCACAACTGCAGCTCGAACCATTCCTTGGGTATCTGTCTCAACTTGTACCACACGTGCCGTCTGCCACGCACTGCGGGAACCGTTATTGTCCTGCACAATGACCACATCATTGACCGTGAGATTCCGCTGGGGACGATGCCATTTGGAGCGCTGTTGTAGCGTCAACAGGTATTCCTTGCGCCATCGCTTCCAAAAAAGATTTGTGAGAAACTGGACCCTGCGCCACCGGCGGCGAAGATACACGTCACCCTTCTGAAAGTTTCCAGGCGGTGGAAGTAGCACTTTATCTTTGGTTGTTAACAAATGGTTCGGCGTCAAGGGCATTAAGTCGTTAGGGTCATCTGTAACCGTCGTCAGCGGCCTAGAATTGATGACAGCCTCCACTTCGCACAGGAGCGTTCTAAATGATTCTTCATCGAGGCGGCAACCATACTCATGTAGCAGTCCTGCCAAGACTTTTCGCGTCGTTCGTATTTGCCGCTCCCAAGAGCCACCCATATGAGAGGCTGCTGGAGGGTTAAAGGACCAATTAATCCCTCTCTTCAACATCTGTTCCTTTATGCTATCACAATCCATCTCCTTCAACGCTTCACGTAGCTCGTTTACAGCACCGACAAAGTTTGTCCCGTTGTCGCTTCTAATTTCCTTCACCGTACCGCGACGTGCCAAGAATCGCCTCAAAGCAAGCAAGAATGTGTCCGTCTCCAAGGAACTCGACACTTCCAGGTGAACTGCTCTACTCGCAAGACAGGTAAATACAACACCATAGACCTTGATCTCCTTTCGGCCTCTCATGATGATGAAGGGTCCAAAGTAGTCAACTCCAGTACAACAGAAAGGCGGGGCTGGACTCACTCTTTCTTTTGGCAAGTCCGCCATCTTCTGCTGAGCCTTTGCTCCACGTTGTCGGCGACAAAAGACACACTTGTTGATTACCGATCGCACCGCAGCATTTGCCCTGATGATTTAATATCGAGTTCGTAGCGAAGAAAGTACATGATTTCTTCCCGCGTGTCTAGACCTTCGATGCTCTTTGTCAATGAGAAGTTTCGTTACATGATAACTCGCAGGTAGAATTATTGGATGCATCGTGTCCATGGGCAAGTCAGCTCTTCTAAGTCTTCCTCCTACTCTAAGTAGACCTTCTTGGTCCAGATACGGATCCAAACGATACACGTGACTAACTGTTTTAGCGCAGAACTTGTTCCGTTTCAACCTTTGCCGTTCTGTCAGAGTTTCGGGAGAGAGAATCGTCTCTTTGAGCGAAGTCACTTCTTTACTGAATGCCGTGAGCTGTACGTACTTGAAGATGGCCACTTCGGCGTCACCCAGCCTTTGCACGCTTAGTTCCGCACGATAGTCAAAAGACGCCTCACGATTCTTGCCGTCTTTCCTGTCATCGACCCTTCTTTTCAATATCTGCTGCACGCAAAGGTACACCGTCACTGCTTTGCACAAGCGATGCCAAATTGAGAAGTAGGTGATAAGTCTCGCAGTTGCATCATTGCCCGCTTGAAGGTAAGCTGCATGGGCTGAAACGTTCTTCTTCACCTCAGGGTCATCTTCAGGAATATCGCCCAATGCGAAGGGTTGTTCAGGCCTTTCTTCTCGACTCCTACTCAAGAATTCTGGTCCATGAAACCACCGCTTTCTCGATACAAGGGAACAGGCATCCAGACCTCGTGAGGCATCTTCCGCGGGGTTGTCCAAGGTCTCGACATACCTCTACTGCCTTAGGTCAGAATTATCACGTATTAACTGTATACGGTTCGCAACGAAGACGTGGAATCGCTTTTGATCGTTTGCTATGTATCGCAACACGGTTGTCGAATCTGTATGGTAGGAAGCTTCAGCTGGCAATCTCAGTTCTCTTAACACAAGGATTCCAATTCTCACTGCAACAGTAGCAGCCGTCAACTCAAGTCTAGGTATAGACAGTGCCTTGATAGGTGCTAGACGGGCTTTCCCAAACATTAGAGAGCTGCAGCCCCGTAGCCATAAGAGCTAGCGTCCGCGAACACGTGAACCTCACGACACACTACTTCACCAAATTCTTTGGGCTTGACACATCGCGATATCTTAAGCTTCTTCAGCAATGGTAATTCACTCCGCCACTTCAGCCATTTGGCCTTCAGATCTTCCGGAATCTCATCGTCCCAACCGAGATTTTTGTCTCGTACTAGTTCCTGGAGAATCAACTTCGCTGGTAGGGAGAAGGGGGCAACCAAGCCCAAAGGATCGAATATCGAATAGACCACAGACAGAATTCCTCTTCTCGTTATCGGTTTGTCGTTCACCGTGATTCGGAAACCGAAGGTGTCTGATTGGATGCACCACTCTACTCCCAGCGCACGTTCAATAGGCAAGGAATTATAATCTAAGTTAATAGCTCTCGTCTCCTTTGAGCGTTCTTCAGGTGGTACAGAATCTAACACTGTACGGCTGTTAGACGTGAATTTTCGGAGCCGAAAACCTCCACTGGCGCACGCTTGCCTCAAGCCTTGTGATAACTGGACTGCAGTTGTTTCATCTTCAACAGAGCGCAGACAATCATCAACGTAAAAGTTGTGACGTATCGTTGCGGATACCAATGAACCATAAGCCTCTTCGTTGTCATCTGCAGTCTGCCGTAGAGCCAGGTTAGCACAACTTGGGGACGAGCAAGCTCCAAACGGATGCACGTTCATCTCGTACTATTGCAGTTCCTGGTCCAAGTTGCCATCGGGCCACCACAGGAATCTCAAATAGCTTCTCTGGCTCTCCGGAACTCGAACCTGGAAAAACAGTGACTCCACGTCTCCCATGAATGCGACGAGAGCCTCTCAAAAACGACTGAGTACTCCAACCAATAGATTAGCAAGATCGGGACCTTGTATCAGTTGTTCGTTGAGAGAGGATCCGCCGAAGCTTGCGCTACAATCCAGGACGACTCTTATTTTGCCAGGCTTGTGGGGATTATACACCCCGTGGGTAGGAATGTACCACAGTCTTCCAGGTTCTGGAGGCTCACGATCGTCTGGTACCTTGCTCGCGTAGCCCGTGGAAATCTTCCCAATACTTCTCGTCACGAAGCATTTTCTTCTTCTGCCATTGCTCTCTCTTAACTGCTTGCTCACGGTTATTCGGCATCTGAAAGTTTGGATTCTTAAAGGGCAGTGACAGTTCATAGTTTCCGTCAACAATACGCGTGTTCTCTTGAGCTATCTGCAGAAACTTCTTGTCTTCCTGCGAATGCGCTCTTGCATCAGGATCCACGTCACGATCATTAAAATCCGCCTCAAACATTCTCTGCATTGACTGTTCCAGTGACAATTCCTTTACTTTCTCCCCCGGACGGATCACGATTCGATTACTGGTCATGCTATCGCTGCCTTCGTTTACTTCTAACGTTCCACTTACAGTCCATCCGTGTCGCACACGCATTGCAAATGGTCCATCCCGGTCACCAGGCACTACTTCAAGTGGTTCGAGGGCTGAAGGACAGTTGCTCCCGATGAGCAATCCAATTTCTAGATCTGGTCTGTACTGCGGGATCTTCTTTGCAACTCCACTTAGACCCTTCACCCGACTCACCACTTCCGGAGTAGGTATTTGCTCCTTGTTAACTGGTATTTCAGACTGTATGTATGCGGTGCTTATCTCAACTGCGTTATTTCCGTCAGTGTCCGTGATGATAAGATCCTTAACCGCTACAGCTTCCACACATCCCGAACCATGCATAGTCCGTAACTGCAGCTGCGTCGGTGTTCCGTCTTCGCCTAGCTGCTCTCTCAGTTCCTCTGTCAAGAAGCAACCACCGCTCCCGCTGTCATAAAACGCATATGTCTCGACTTCACTTGCACTCCCACGAACCTTAACCTTTACAGGGAGAATAGCAAGCAAGACTACGCTTTCTTGAACAGTTCATGCCACTGCACACGCCGATTTCGGGGTGACGCAACCGTTATTGACCTTTGTTGCATTGTCGCCCTCCTCCTTCTTCTTTGGGGGTTTAAACCCAATAACGTGCAGTGCCGTCGGGTGAGGTTTCTTGCACTTATTACAAGACCGCTTCTTCGCACATCCCCTAGACACGTGATCAGCTCCGTAGCACGAGAAACAAAATCGGTTTTCAGCGAGAAACTTCTTCTTATCGTCATACGAACGCTTTCCAAACTCCTTTCAGTCATCCAGATCGTGTGCTGCAGTTCAAAGCAGACATGTCGGTGAGGGAGCACTAGCTGTTGGCAAAGTAGCCAATGAGCCTGTCTCATTTGTCACAGGGGCGTGATTTAGAGCAGGTGACCCGGTCCCGTGTACATCCATGATCTCTGAAACTGGCGATGTAACAGATTTTCCCTTTCCAGTTGCGAAGGCACCTACTCTTGCTTTAGCTTGCGGATCAGGCTTCTTGCGGGAATGGGAGTCAGGTTTCTGCTCGTCCTTACCTGAGATACTTGACTGCTAGAGCGCCTTTGCCGAAGACTGGATCACAAGCTGCATCAGCAGCAGCCTCTATGAACTCTGTCAGTTCCTTAAACGAGGGTGTTCGATCCGATTTTCGCATCTTAGCAGCACGCTCACGCCATTTCCCTTGCAAGTGCGAAGGCAGTTTCGACACTACAGACTGAAGGTTAGGCGCGTGTTCAAGTACGCACAAATATCTGTTACTTGTCATTGCATGTTTGCACTTATTCAGAAACACCGAAAACGTTTTAGCGCGGTTCCATCATCGTACTTAACTGGTGACCACTTATGTACTTTACTGATGTATGCTGTTGAAACCTTAAATGGGTCACTATATTCCTTCTTGAGAATATTCCGCCCTTCAGGGTAGCCCTCCTCAGCGTTCATCAGTTGACAACCCTCTACAAGTTCCTTAGCTTCTCCCTCAAGGTGCTGGTTCAGATAATACAATCTGTTCGCATTAGACTCCGTCCTAGCCTGAATGCGCCCATCAAAAGCCATCACAAAGCTCTGATACTCGATAGGGTCCCCCTTAAATATTGGAACCGTTGGCTGTGGCAATGACATTACAGCAGAAAGCTTTTGGTGCGTAGCTATCACAGTCTCATTTTGTCGTTGCTGCATTTCCAGCATATTATGCAGAGTTTGCTCCATAAATGATACAATATGCGCGTCGTTCATCAAACTGCTCGATTTGACACCAGCTATCGGGTTTCCATGGGGGCCTACCACCGTACTAGACATTACAGGCACCGTAAGTGGGGACTGGAGCGAGGAGACCAGCGGGGCTGGATAACTCATGCTGTGTACTGGCAGGGGGTCAAATCCCGTAATTGTAGAATTTATAAGCGTTGTTGACGGAAACTGGGGTACGGTAACCTGGGCTACACTGGTATAGACTGGGGTAGAGGCTGCATGCAATCCAAAACCATTATTGACCACTTTGGAAACTTTAGGCCGAACTGCAGGAGTCAAGGGAATTTATGGTGCGGTAGAGATCACAGAAGCGGGGCCCCTTGGGTTAGGGTTGGTCTAAGTGGTACTCAGAAACATAACCGCCGGCGTAGGAGTCTGGTGCGAGGGGGTTACTGTAATCCCAGCCACAGTTGGGCATACTTGGGATGGACCTATACTTTGGGGCATAACATACGCAGAGGTTCCCCCCTTACAACTACGACACTCATCTTGTTCAAGTTTGATTAAAGCCCTCTGCCGCGCTTCCGATTTTGCTATTTCTAGTTCTAGCCGCGTGGCTTCCATTGCCTGCTTTTCCTTCAAAAACGATCTTTCCGCAATAAGTTCAGAATGATTCATTCGCTCCTTTACCCTAGCCGAGGACGCGCGGGACTGTGTGCCTGATGAAGCATGCGAACTAGCTTTGGATGCTGTGTCTAGTTGCGCTACTAGCTGTTGCTCTGCCTGTGCAATCTCTGCAGTTATTCTGCTCATTTGTTCATTAATGGTTTGTCTTTTTTCAGCTTGGCTTTCATTTTCAGAAAGGTCGTCCGCATCAAGAGAAACTCGCAGTAGATTAAACGAGTTCTCAACTTGTTCCACAAGAATTTTTAGACTTGCGAATTCTGTCTTCACGATGTGAAGTTTCTCTACCTCCCCAAGATAGCCCTTTATCTCACTAATTTTATTAGTCAAAGCTCTTTCCTCAATATGTCCTCTTGATATTCTTTTCCTTTTTCTCTCAATTTACGCTCGCGCTTTCCGAGTTCCACGGTGCGCTCACCTTCGTCCCTCTCCTCCGGTCGGGCGGCCTGTGCATGCATAACGTCGGCAAATTTTAATCAAAGTTCACTTGGGGAAATGCGTTCAATTTTACCAATACGTTCATCGTAGGTTTTTAACAACAGTTCAGAAGACTTTTTGAAACGAATATGGATGCAGATCGAGCGTTTGGGCCGAGCCTATCCCGAGCCACATTCATAGGGAAATTTACGTTCAGACTTTGAATACGCGTTGAACGACACTACAACAGCAACAGTATTAAAATCTTTATTCATAGTGCCACGAGTAAATAAGATCAATCGCATAAAGGATACCGTCCTGAGCAAGCCTTTTCACCAGCTGACTTGACTGCACGATTCACCGCGTTGGCCTTTATCCCCTCTTCAGTCTAATCCTTGTGCCTTGAAGACTTTAACGGTGTGGGAAGACGAACGGTGCCAGTGGCGTGAAGAAGCTCAGCGAAGCTGCTCGGCGGTTCTCAACTATGTTCATACACTCATGCTCAACGGTTTCAAAAACTAATAAAACAAGAAATGTGTGTTCGCTACAGGCTAGGAATAACTGGAAATACGGGTACACCGATATCACTTACGTCTGTGTCCATTCTTAGC
The DNA here is from genome assembly GCA_027574985.1 of Umimayanthus nakama. Taxonomy (NCBI): domain Eukaryota; kingdom Metazoa; phylum Cnidaria; class Anthozoa; order Zoantharia; family Parazoanthidae; genus Umimayanthus; species Umimayanthus nakama. The sequence continues at coordinate 9,923 of JAOBRG010198318.1, read as the reverse complement.
GATAAATAAACACTATTTAGTGCTCCAACTGCAGCAAACGTTTTGACACTAAGTTCATTTTGTCACTTCTCGCACGTGGTCCCCACTGCACAGGGATACCAAACTATAAAGGAAACAATAACATGGGGCCCAGGCCCTCAAACAAGAAAACGGCCGTAACAACGCCTAACCCTAAACCTAACCCGTTACACCGGGTTGAGAACAGTCAGGTTCTAGCGGGTTATTCAAACTGCTACAGCCGGTTGACGTCCTGGCCCCGGTTGCTCGAAAGCTGGTTAACTTAACCAGTGGTTAGCCGTTAACGGATGGTTAAATTTGCTAACCGTTGGTTAACTAACCATAGGTTATTAAGATGGTAATTTGCGGCAAATCAACATGTAAGTGAGGGGGTAACCGGTAAGGTTTGGCCGCTGAGCACTGATAAGCATATATTTAGGTTTAGTTGTAGTAAGTTATAGTGCTCTGAAATAATCCCAAATAATACCTACTGAGCGTTAGCCCTAGATAGGAAATGGGCCAACACGGAGAAAGGGAAAAAATCTCTGACCCCGGTGGGGTTCGAACCCACGACCTCCGGAACAGATCGCCGTTGCTCTATAAGGCAGCACACATATGAGATCAGATCACCGTTGCTCTATAAGGCAGCACACATATGAGTGCATTACCATTTCATCGAAGACGCCACGCGTGCAGCATGTCTCAATCTGCTCAAGTTCCACAAGCCCCACTGGCCGATGATGCAGTCCACAATATTCTTGGCAAACCCCGATAATAACCAACTTGAGGTTACATTATCACTTATCTTCCTTGGTGCTTAACCCTCTTAGCCTAGTTACCGCTGTTTCGCCTGTTTACTACGTCCTTCTGTGTCAATCTATTTTTCCCTGTTCACAGTTTTTATTTTAGCCGCGTGCTATTCATAGTTGCTGTTTTGTTTTGTTTTTCGCACTGTTCTTCAATTTTTTACCGCGTAACTCGGACAGACTTGTATCTACACGCTCGTTTTTGCTCTAGTCGATCTTTGTTCGCTTCGTGTAGCTGTCATAGTTTTTCATTTTTTCATTTGTATTTGTTAAGTGCTGCGTGCAGTTATCGCACCCCGTTTCACCGTTTTATCGTATTTTAGCTTTATCACTATTTATTTTCTTCCACTCCAATAGGTTCTTGTGCAGTGTGAATTTTGCTTTGGGTTTCATTTTGTCTCCACGCCCACGTGGTCGCCTCCGTTGAAATCTCAGTGATGCTTTTATATAAATGTAAATTTCCAGCCTGTGTTTCACTTTGTTTCGTCTTATTTGCCTCATGCTTTTTCGTATACAGCTATTTCAAAAAAGGTTGTCATAGTCATTAGTCGATACTGGGACCGAAAGGAACTTTGGGTATGGTCATAATGAGTGATAACGTGCCAGCGAAGGTTGTTGCTGTATGGCCGTGGCATTATGAGGAGCCTGCACTCTATATTATGCACATTTAATGCTATAAGTGTAGGGAATAACTTGAGCTTGTTGAACTCCACAATTCCTTTCGGCTCCAGCATTGACTATTAACTATGACAACCTTTTTTGAAATAGCTGTATACTGTGTGGCTTTTGTTTACGTTGCCTTTCGGCATCCATGACCCTGCATTTTCTCTTTTGGCTTATTTTGTTTAGTTTCATGTCAAAAACATTTAAATCTTTGTCGTTTATTTATTTTTGCTTTCCTATAGTTATTTATTTTATAGTTCATACCATTGCAACCTCTATATCGCTTTTAGTTTGTCTATGTTGTACTGCTTATTTTCATAGCTTTAGACAATAGCTTCAATCAGTACATTCGCTTTTCGTTAATTTATTTCCTTTTACATTCAGATTTTTTGTGTTCATCTTGTGTGATACTTTTGCGCTTGTTTTACCAATTTTCATGTTTTGTATTTTTTTAAAAGCATTATGCAGAACATTTTTAAACCCAGCACAGGGCTTTTTTTTTTTTTTTTTTAAAATTTTGAAATAAATTTATATTTTATTAATATACTTTGTATTGTTCATAACTTCCGTATTTCCTGCATTTATATTGCGCTATCCTCGCCTTTACAATATTTAGTGTTAGTTTTCTTTCCGCCTGCACCATCTTCATTTTCTTTGTTATATTTTACCAACGTCAGCTTTTTACATATTATCCTCCGCGTACGATTTCATATCAGTTTTACTTGTTTAATTATTTACATGTTTATTTCCAGCTTGAAGTGTTAAAGATGATTTCTTGTCAGATGTGGGTTTTATATATAAGCCTGACAAGATGTTGATTCCCCGCGGGATGTGTTAAAAATGTTTTCTTGTCAGATGTGGATTTTATATATATTCCTGACAAGATGTTGGTTCCTGCCAGATGTGTTAAAATGATTCCTTGTCAGATGTGGATTTTTTATGTGTTCCTGACAAGATGTTGATTCCCCGCGGGATGTGTTAAAAATGATTCCTTGTCAGATGCAGGTTTTATAGATATTCCTGACAAGATGCTGGTTCCCCGTCGGATATGTTAAAAGTGATTTCATGTTAGATGTGGCTTTTATAGATATTCCTGACAAGATGCTAATACCCCGCGGGATGTGCTAAAAGTTATTCCTTGTCAGAAGTGGATTTTATACATATTCCTGACAAGATGTTGGTTCCCCGTCGGATGTGTTAAAGTGATTCCTTGTCAGATGTGGATTTTTTATGTGTTCCTGACAAGATGTTGGTTCCCCGCGGGATGTGTTAAAAATGATTCCTTGTCAGATGTGGATTTTTCTACATATTCCTGACAAGATGTTGGTTCCCCGTCGGATGTGTTAAAGTGATTCCTTGTCAGATGTGGATTTTTTTATGTGTTCCTGACAAGATGCTGATACCCCGCAGGATGTGTTAAAAGTGATTCCTTGTCAGTTATGGATTTTATATATATTCCTGACAAGATGTTGGTTCCCCGCGGGATGTGTTTAAAGTGATTTCTTGTCAGATGTAGATTTTATATATATTCCTGACAAGATGTTGGTTCCCCGCAGGATGTGTTAAAAATGATTCCTTGTCAGTTTATTCTTGACAAGATATTTATTCCCCGCAGATGTGTAAAAAATGGAGTCCTTGTCAAATGTGGATTTTGTATATAATTCTGACAAGATGTTGATTCATGTCAAAATAAAACTTGGATTTTTCAACTCGACTCAACTCCGACTCTAGGATGACAGTTTTGAAGGGGATTCTTATGTCCCTCTCCGTATACTGGGGCTCAAAGCTGTCATCCCCTGAGTCACTCCTCTTTTGGGTTTACTTCATTTCTTCCTTCTTATTTGGTGTTTTGTTATTCTAGCCGCCGCTCAAGCGCAAAAATTTTCATGACATACCAATTTTTCTTAGTGGGAAGTTTCTCCAAACTTCAACCCTTCTGCAGCCACCTGTTTTGTGTGCGCTGGGTGAGTTGTTAATGAAAACCACTTCATGTGACTCAGGGGGTGACTAATACAGCAGTTGCTTCCCCTGCTCGTTTCTGACGGACTCTTCAACTGTTCAAGGCTAAAATTCCGCACCAGCATCTATCGTCGTGGGAACGTTTGGTCCGTAGCCCCGTAAAGATTTACAAGCAATGTTCTGGACTGGATAAGGAGCTCTGTTGTTGCGCACAAGTTCTTCGCTCGTTTTAAATCTATGCTTATTATAACCAACTAAAACATACTTTGGCTTTTCCTACCCTTGTTACCTCGGCGTGAATACGATCAACTCTTTGAAGCGTTTTGGTCTTTTCGGACGTTCGTCTTAACGGTTTTAGGTTCGGATTCCTTGATTTTTGGGTCTTTTATACCGGATTTAGGTTTGGGATGCCAGATGGAGGTTTGGGATGCCGGATTGTGTATCTATAGCTGTGGTTCAAGATCAGCTTTCCTTCTGCGTTACCGCCAGACCTCCATTCCTTATACAGAGTGAGGGTAAGACCGGTGAATATAGGATACTATTTTTAGCGGTCTTGCCCAAGCGAGTATATAAGGCAGCACACATATGAATGCATTACCATTTCATCGAAGACGCCACAGTGTGTATGGCATATAGCTAGCCTGTTTATCCGTTTCACCGTCTTAACCTCACTCTATCCTTGCTACTCTCAGATGTTTTCCCTCCCTACCCACCCTTTTGTTTACCACACTTCTTTCCATTTGAGAGTAGCCGCCAGACCTCCATTCCTCACACAGAGTGAGGGTAAGACTGGTGAATATAGAACACTGTCATCGCTGTAACAATACTATCCGAACCATCGCTGTCACAGCGCGGCGCTCGTTTTTGCTGTCACAGCACTGTGTTTGTTTTCGCTATCACAGCGCTGTGCACAGTGGTGTTTAACCGCTGTTGGATTCCTCCTGTGTACACATTGGTTATATATTACTTCAATAATGGTGGTGTCTAAACGTTGTTGGATTCCTCCTGTGTAGTATACAAATTTTTAAAATCATTGTTTAAAATCCTTGTTTTTTGCATGTGAAGCTTTTCCCTACTGACGTCATAGTCATTAAAATATATTGTAGCTTCAGGTGGCAACTCATTCCTCCATGCACACCCTGCTTCTTAAGAATACTGTGTAAGGCACACCAAGGTGGATGACCCTTTCTGTATTCAGACAGTCAATGCCAATCCCCAAAGCAACATAAATAAAGAAAACTGTGTTTACATGTGTTTTGATAAATATCATCCACAACAAGCTTTTGTTTGTGTTGAGGATATTGTGCATAATACTGTGTGAAAAGTCCGTTCTTTGTGACATGATTGCAACCTTGTGGCTCGTACTGATCTTTCCTTAGCTAAATACTGTAAAAGCATTTAATTCTCTGAACAGCTTTCAAGGGTCCCACAAAACATAGTCAAGGGCATGGATCTTTCTTTTTCACTCTTTAACAAAAAGGGTAAGGACCATTATCTTTTTTCCTTTGAAGCTTGCGTGGGTCTTGAAGTAATAAAAAACTTTTTTCTCAGTCAGGGTTTACCTCGATAACTAGCACCTGCAAAACAATTTCAAGACAAAACTATCCCTTCCTTCTTGGTTTTTATTGTTGTGGCAGTGAGTGCATAACTGGAGCCTGTGGAAATAGACTGCACAAAGCATCTAGCCTGCCAAAAGCAGGGCAAAACATTTGGCTTCCTAGAGTATGCAACAAAAATGCAGAATTATGGTTAATTTAATTATGAGATGTACATGAAACTGTTTTTTCTTAACATTAACAATAGGAAACTCAGTTTCTTTTAATCAAAATATTATCCTATTAATAATTTTTTTTATCCAAAGCAGTTTATCAAGTTCTACCTGAATGTGTACTCTACAATATTAAAACATTTAGTTTTTCAAAATTACTTTCAACGAAGTGTGGTTGACTGCAGCTCCAATGGACAAAAAACCTTGTCAAACCTAAGTAAAAGTAATCGCCTTGTTTCATTTGGAGTGCACCTCCCGGAGGTACATTACTATGAAATAAACATAAAATATTTCCGAAGTATTTAATTTGATGGCCTTATAAAAAATAGTGGGCCATAGGCAACTCATTGTGGGCTGGGAACAGAAAGAAATGAAAATAACAATGCTACAGTTATACCTACACAAGTGTAGTTATTAACCTAAAGAGAGCATACCATCACAATGTTTAACGGTGCAGTAAACATTTATTCTCAACTATTCGTACCGACAGATGCGCCACTATTGGTTTTACAATTTTAAAATGGAAATTCTAAATTACATATGAAAAGCACTCGACAGTCAACCAACCTATCAACACCGAATACAGCGTACAATTACTTGAAATGTGCTGTATTCAGACTCTGTCAGTCAGTGTCGACCTCGGGTATTTTTCCAATACAGTCTCCGGATGTGAGAACAAGTGAAGTGTAGGATTTGCAGCATTGGACACAGCAAATTGCTTTTCCAGATTCTGAGACAACTGAGAGTGAGGGCGTGGCGATTTTTTCGACAAAGTCTAAAACATCGTTCAAAAGATAAAAAAAATGCAACTTTCAAAATCCTGTTGGTAACACACCCCATACTTCCTTTTTATGGTACACTGCGACCTCAACGATTGATTTTTGTTGCGGTTTTAAGCTGAAATCAGTAAGTTCGCAAGCAACTCTTCCATTTTGTGTGAGTATGCGCAGTGAAACCCAAATAGCCAGATTTTGGCTACGGAAACTTGGAGTTTCGCAGAGACCTTCGTTTTGAAAACGCGGTGAAATGTGGGCTCTAGAGTCGAGAATGACCCATGGAGAGCGCGTTCCCTGGGAGTACAACCTGCGCATGCGTCTGTTATTTGTCACGCCTGTCTGCTAGCAAGCTCAACGCAACAATAAACAACAAACAGACGCCAGAACTCGACTCACGGCCTTCGGCCAGAGTAACGACACAATTTCAAGTCGAACACAAATTTCCCTTGACCTTTTGGTTTAAGTAAAGTTTTTTTGAAAGAGGTCCAAGGACGTGACCGAAACATAAAAGGGTTGCTAGGTAGTCCGAGAACCTGATAGAATCAGACTGAGACTTCAACAAATACAAACACAAACACATAAAACCAATTTTTTGCATTCTTATTTTGCTAGAGGCGGAAGACGCCCGTTGAGACCTAACAGCTGTGTCATATCGAGGGTAACATTGTCAAGCGACTTTAGAAGCTAATTATATCCTTCACAGTGCGCTCTACAGGGTAGGTAGCGTAGTATCTTTGAACTTCTGGGCATTCTGTTCTATTGCTCAAGCGGGGTCACTTAATTCTTGATGTACTGCTGATAAATATAAGGTTCTCACGGGCACAGCTTTGAACGTTTGTTATTACGCCTGTCCGACAAAATTGTTAAATCATTTAACTACTCAAAACTAACAAAAAACTCCTCTTGTACATTGATTGAGGAGTTTTTAAAATAAGCGGGACTGTTCCATTTTTTCGTGAAGCATCTTTAAAACAGGCTCAAATGTTTTTTCTCTTAACTATTGGTAAACTTTGCTCTTTTAACTTGTTTGTAAGATGATAATACTTTAAGATAAAGCATGCAAGGTGCTTGAGTTAAGCTCTCTGCGTGTTCAGCCGGGACAGGCCTCGTAGCAAGGATTTTTCGTGTGGGATTGCGTACCTAAAGAACCGGGACCAATTAATTTAATGGTTTAAGGAAAAATTCCGAGCGCCAAGGGCGCGAGCCTCTAGGGGGGTATTGGGGCATGCCTCCCCCAAGAGAATTCTGAAGTCTGAAAGGATTGAAGCACCATGCTTTTCCAGTACTCTCAGGCCGATAGCTATGTCAAAATAGGTTCCGAAAACTGATCAATTCTTTCGTCTTGTTTTTGACAAAAACAGTAGTCATTACCTGTTTTATATTTTAATATTTGATATCCATTGTCACAATCATTTTGCTCACAAAACACGACTCTAGTTACTTTTAATACAAAGAACCAAAAAATGCACAGTGTAGTTTTATCTTCTGTTTTTTTTACGCTCTGCGAGTTTACAGTCAGCTTGCTGTGAAAAACTTAGGTCGTTAGTGTCTCACCGCATTAAGGTGTAAAATGATTGGCGAGTTTGCTTTAAAAATGTTTGATTTGATCATGCTGGAAAGCTAGAAAGCCCTTTGATCGAACAGGCCAGCCTTGTTAAGTTGTTTTTTTTGTAGAGTCTTGCGTCATTCATCATGACTGCATGTATAAACTGGGAATTGGCCTGAATATCCATACTAAATTGAGACGATTGAACAATCTGCAAGGGTTTAAGGGGAATTCGGGGGCATGATCCCCAGAAAAAACAAAAATGTGATGTTTTCAAACTGCTGGAAATGCATTAAATTTGTCAATCCTATCACCACCACGTTATTTTGTATCATTTTCCCCTTTAGGCGACCTTTTTATCTCCTGGAGGAGGGAGGAAACAAAAGACTTAAATGAAGCAAAGTGTCTGAGTTAAGCTCTCTGTTTGTTCAGACGGGACAAGTCATGACAAGTTTATATTATAAAATATTTCCTTGTTTATGACTGGATTAAGGCCGCAGAATCATGCAGAAACTTTCGCTTAATCTGATATGCGGCTTAAGAATTTATTTGGATGGTTGTACTGTATAAAAGAACTTAAAAAATCACTATTTCGTTTCGACTTGTGAAGTTACATGTTTCACAAGGTTTCTTGAGCAGCGATAGCAATTTCCTCAAAGTCAACTTCTTATTCGGAAAATCAACCAAGTTTGTTTGACCTTTCCCTGGTGGTTTAATTTGTTAATGTTGTCCATATGTACTGAGAATGTTTATGGATGTAAATGTATCCAGAATGGGATCTGTGAAATCAAGAAAAGATTCGTCGCGTGCGTTAAATAAGGAAATTAAAACTCCAACATGTACAATCTTAGATCTGCACGACATTCATTTGGTTTTTTGTCCTTTGACGTCTATATACGTACATACATAGATCCGTGTATACAAACGCACAAATGGACATACACATATTTAAATGCCTCACGACTTTTCTCATTGTGCATGCATCACCAATTTTTCAAAAACGCTTCCGTCTAGGCAAAATGAATCGAATCTATCTAACCTTTGCGACAACAATTTTCCTTCACAAAGAGCGCGCAACTAGAAAATCACCACTTCATTGTACAGAATAAGAATCTATAAACAGAGAGAAAGCGAAGTACAGTGGAACCCCGGCTTAATGATCTTCGGTATAATGATATTCCCGGTATAACGATGAACAATCGTTTGCCCAGCAAAAGTTCACGTGCAGTATAAAACTCGGCTATAACGATATCCCGGTTTAAAGCTCCTTTGGCATATCAATAATTGTCGGTTTAACGATGGGGCTGGGTAAGCCGTTGACCGAGTGCAAAATATTTCTGGTTATGACGATGAAATCAATATAAGTGACCACAGGAAGCGCTAATATAGTCAATACAGTATAATAGAACAAACTTTATTACACTAACAGCAATTATAAACGTACTGTTTTGACATGTTTGAAAGGACATTGACGAATACCCTGGATGTTGCACTTGTAATTCATTGATAACCAACAACATGCAGTAAAAAGGCAATTCTCAGCTTTATCCCAATATAATGATATTTCTGAAAACGTTCTCATAGTATCGTTAAACCGGAAATTCGGCTATAACGATATCCCGTTTTAACGATATAACTTTAACGCTCCCTTGGCATATCGTTAAACATGGTTTCCACTGTATGAGTCGTTCCAGCTTCCTTTGGTTTGTACGGAATACAACGGAACAAGATGACATGTCGCAGAAAAGCACATCGTAAATGTAGAATGGAGAAATGCTACAGAGGTGCAGGTTTGAGCTGCACTGCATAGAAACTGTTGAAACAGAACAAAGAGTTTATAATCAAAATAATGCGAATGCAATCTTTTTGATTTTGGGTTTTGGATCGTTTTGTGTCATAGAACTTGCATTTTATTGCTTTAGCGTTTATGTTAATAATCAGTTGTTGAAGCTGTTTCCGTGAATCATGCCTACGTATTTTGGAATTTTAGTCAAATTAAAAACCAAGCGAATCTCCTTATCACTTTGACTAAAGGGAAGAGACGTGAGCTTTCTAATAAACAACACAATTTCCAGATCAAACACAGGCAATTTTCCCTTGACCTTTTGGTTCAAGGTTACCGTTCATGTTGCAACGGATCAAAACATCGAAATTGAGATTTTGGCAGAAAATAAAGTTACATTTAATGAACTTTTAGTAACAAAAATTGTTTTTCAATACGTCTAATAGCTTGCGAGACGAACAAGAGTTTTTACCGGAAGTGAAATTGTATGACGTGCGGCGTACTTTAGGAGTAAATTTCTCGAAACATGTTTTAGCTAAAACTGCTAAAGTCGACATTCCCAACCTCATGTTAAACAAAGAGATCTGGCGCTCCATTGTTAAATCCATCTCGACCGAGGTCGAAA
>JAOBRG010198207.1:0-14466 GCA_027574985.1 Umimayanthus nakama | reverse complement strand
TGTATGTATGTATGTATGTATGTATGTATGTAAGCAGAAGATTGTCGATGTTTCTCTGACAGTGCTCAATGTCAGTGCAGTATGTATGTGTGCATGCATATACCTGTGTGTGCTTGCGTGTGTGTGTGTGTGTGTGTGCGCGTGTGATTACGTTTTGCTGAGCAAAGAACAAGATAACTATCTATCTCTATATAAATAAGTTGAGCTAAGTTGAACGTAATATTCACCGGGCGATCAAAGCTGATGTTCCAAGTATCTTCTCTGCCATAACCACTGTAAGATACAGAGGAATTAGGATACCGGCTGTCGAGTATTGCTTTTGGAGCGTGACCTGGATAAAACAAAATAACGAACTTAATCTCACGTTAAAATAAACAAATGAAAACAGCATGTGCGCAGCAGTAACTGTTTATAAAAGACTTCATGGTTACTTTGCTAAGAACAGGGTTGACCGAGCAATCTAGCAACTACGGTAAACCACCTACTGTGGTATACAAACGCCGGGGTATAACTGCCGCTAGCACTTCTTACATGGAACCTGCTTGCCCGACTCTTAGGGCACGAACGGCGTTGTGTAAATCAAGTCTACATCTTACCTACGCCAAATATGCCTCCAATTCGAAAAAGGTTGAAATGTTTTGAATCATACCTTTTAAACAGGAAGTTTATATAGGACCCCTCACAACTTTAATTAGCATGCAGCCTTTCTGGAGTGAACAGCTATAACTTTGCAATTCATTAATTTCTTCCTCGTTGCTCACAGCGCGAAATTATAAGAGAAATATCTGATGGAAAATGTCCAAGCTGGAGCTGTCAAAATGACCCAAAATTACAAAGCACCGCTAGCATTAATTACCCAACTCCTACTCTTGTTTGGCTTGTTTATATTTAAGAAATGGTTCATGCTTGGAGTATGTCTACGTTTTGAATGCACGCGGGAAGTTGAGAGAGCACGAGAGAAGCGTTTGAGGGGTACGAGGCGAAGCCGAGTGCTTAATGCTTCTCTAGCTTTTCGAGTGCTCTCCCAACTTCCCGCGTGCATCCATAACTCGATAGATGCACAGCTAAAGCATGGACCGTTTCTTTTAGAACATTGCCGCTTTAAACGAAAACTGATAAAATACAGAATTCTCCTAAACTATTCTGAGCGTTTTGATTGGTAGAATGCAATCACGCGATTTGATAGAAGGCACGCCCGTGCGTCTATCGAGATTTAGATGCACCCTCGCCCCATACAAAAAGCGCGCGAAAAATTGCCAGCAATTATCTAACTTACAATAGTACATTTCTCACAATTTCACTCTTGGAAATTTTTAAATTGTTTAGAACGAGAACACTCATACGCACGGCAAGTTTGTCGTGGTTGCACAATGGACAAGTGGATTTTAAATTTGGAGCTTTGAGGCATGAAAAAAGGGCGAGTTTTACCTCTTATACCCGAATTTTTTGTTTTTAAAAAGCATGCAACACTCTTTAGAAAGAAAAATATTTGGTGTTTAAACATTGCTTATGTGGTGTCGTGAGCTAAACGTTGCGCGCTTGCAAGCGTAGTTACCTCAGTGTAAGAGCGAGAGTTACAGGCAAAGTTTTTAAGTGTAAATCGAGTGGTCTATAGTAAGTTTAAAATTTAAAGAGCTTCCTATGTTCTGAGCGGCACTTCTTATTTCAAACAATAAGATTAAGTTTAAGAGAGTCAAATCCTTTCAAAAGAATATCAAACAGTTAATAATAATGCGCCGGTCAAGAAGACCCCGCCGTTCCCTCTCCTTCATCTTCCTGAGAATGTTGATCAATTTTTGCCCTTGATAAAAACAACACACATCATTTTTTACTTCCATTCCTCGGTGGGGAGAAAAAGATGATTTTTATATTATATAAGATTATAGGGTAAGATACTTTTCCAAATAAAATGGAGTAAATCACAATTGAACGTGATGTAAACTGACGTGTATTAATGATGCATTTTTGGCAGTTAATTTAAACACGTATGAACGTCGTCATTTAGTTAGCTAGGGTTTTTTCTTGTAAATTAAGACAACATTATCACTTTTATTCAATTTCAACCATTTGAGAGCAATGACAGTGGCATAAATGTGCCATTTTTCAGAATACTGCGGCTTACAAAGAAACGGGTCAGCAGCCATTCCGTGAACTGACTCAAGTGTTACTTACGGTCTCTTCCGACCAAAATGGTTATTGTTCGCCTGTCACTCTGGGTCCTAAAGACAAAATTGGTTTGTTAATAACCCTATCATATGTGAGCTTGTTTCTTGATTTAGGCCAGAAATGAGACTTAAACATGCTTAAAGTCCCACTGAGAACTTTCTAATAGATCATGAAAAGGACACGAATCGTTCAAAGTTGCACTTGATTTGATCATGACTGTGTACTTTGATCGTTTCAAAAAATTGGAAAACCACTACAGAACTTGAAAAGAATTTGCAGATAAATTCTCTCGCTATGAACAAACTAAACCACAGCTAAACAGTTGATCCTTTTAATATAAAATGGTAAAAAAGCTATATTATTTGGCAGCCCCTCCCCCTTCCTCCAAAAAAATGTAGTGTGCGCTACGTGAAAAGGAAAAATCGTTCGCATTCATGATCAAGGGAAAAAGAGTTTCAAATATGGGCGTTAAAAGCATCACCAGACCGTCCTTTCGATCTGACTGAACACCTCTATATGTAAACCAGTCATCAAACAGAACAAATATGACCTATACATCGCATACGTTGAGGAAAATGCAAACCACAGATTCCGCAGATATGAATTTGTTTGCAAACCTGTAGGCTTAACTATGCTGTACGTTTGAGATCAATACAATGTAGTAGACACTATTCACAGTAGTTTTAAAATGTAATAAACTAGCAATTTTGAATGCTCAAAGGGTCATTTTCATTTTTAGGGGCTTTTTCGACCAAACAAAATCAGAGATGGTCGGATGACATAAATCAGACATACTACTACTATTCGTTATGTCAGTTGCCTCCTTAAAAGATTTAACAGATTACATTTCCTAGCATAATCACATATATTTTCTTAAAAGCGGATAGCTTCAATACCTACCCACTGTTATCCAAGGCCGTAAAAGAGACGATATGCTGTCCTATTTGAGAGGAGGTTGGAGTCCATGAAATGTTTTTTTGATAGACATTCTCACCCGAGTGGTCACGCGCGGTCAGAATATTGCTGCGCACAAACCCAGTCGGCACTACCAGGCTAATTTCCTGCACCCTGAAAAAGGAATTTAAGGTGTGTCTTCTGAACACTCTAGTCTCTGTAAAGACAAAGCTATTTGTAAATTCTAGAGAAAGCCTAAAGCACTTATATTTGAGTGACCAACTTCTCTTTTACCCACTTACTGAACCTACTTCTCCTAAGTTCTGCTTACTTACGTTCACTGCGTGTGTGTCACAACTTTGTGTTAGCGGTTAAAACAAACAAACATTGCTGTACTTGGAGGGTTAAACTGGTATTTGTAACTTGATTGCGGTGAAAAAGTACGAAAAAAAATCTTCAGAAACTGAACACACAATAAATTAATGCAAAACCATTAACCTGTTTTTTCTTAAAGTTTGAGAATACATCCAAGTATAACTTGGTATAGGAACAACTATTTAATAGACGAGTTTCTTGTTCCCAGTTGCCACCGGTAACAATGTCTATAAATTCGTTTTTACAGTACGAGGCTCGACTTGATGTTAAAAATTCATAAATTCCAGAGTGGATATGAGCTATTCACATCTCTGTGTGTTGTTGGAGATTCAGATCTCGCCTCGAGGCTCGTACTGTACAAAAAAAACGAGTCTATAATCATTGTAATCAGCGGCAACCGGGAATACGAAACTGGTCTATTCAAAAGTATGTATTAAACACAACTTGTAACTTTTCGTGCGTTTTTATTGGAACAATGCTTCAGCAGCCAGTTTTCTACCAGTCTTCTGGAATCACTTGTTGTTGGTAGAGCTTCCACTCATCAACCATTGGTGGTATCTGATTTTCCACAATTACTTGAGGCAACTTCTGTGCTATTCATTTAAAACAGCAATCACCAGTTTCCACATTCTGCATATTGGGGTGAAGTACTGTCGAGTAACGGAAACGTATCTTCAGTGTAGTTGGGAGATGTGAGATGGGTCAACAAGTACTAGTTGGTACTTTGAAGGATAGCCCTCACGCCTCGCAGGGGAATCTACCGCTGGTTTGGCTGGAGAGTGGACGATGTTCTGCAGGGTTTGGTTCTCTCGGCTGTTAGATAACTGAAGGTCGGTACTCTGCACATCTACCTGCACAATTTTCTTGGAACTGCTCTTAGTTACTTCAGATTTCAAGAATCGCAGTACACGCTTTTTTTTTTTTATAAGAACAAACTTTATAAGAACACCCGGGCTAAGATTGGCACAAAAATTAAAAACAAGCTAAGAACAATCACCAGGCTGAAATTTTGATCAGAAATATTTAAGAAAGTTTATTCACTTCTTGTACACAGAATGAGATGTAAATGTATAAAAGATCTGTTAGAATTAGCTAGGTCACCGAGCGCTGGAAAGGTGATAAGCAAGCTTATGACGTTCGCGGACAATGTATAGACAGTGTCAAACTTTTTCTCATCAGTACAGCAGTATGAAATAATGGCAAACGTGTATTTCTTGGCGTCGTTTTGTTGTTCCGAGTAGAATTACCAGAAAATAAAATCAATTTAAGAACAATCTGAGGCTGAAATCGTCAAAAAAATTAAGAATAACCAAGGCTGAGGCGAAAGGTATTGGTTCTTACAAAAAAATGCGTGTATCAGTTTTCTAGCCAATTGAGGTATTCATCTTGAAATACATGGATGAGCAGTTTTTGACGTTGGAAGATTGTTAGATTGCTCACACTGATAAGGCCTGATAAGGAATTGTGTCTGTATGAGGATATCCTTTCCTTTTTCGGCTTTGCAAATCCTTCTGTAACTTTGGTTTTTTTATGGACCGTTTCCTTTGGAAATTCCATCAGGAAATATGAAGAGATGGCCTTATGGTTACCTTATCTCGGTCAAGGCTAGAATCAGCGTCAACCAACTGCAGCGAACAAACCGTTTTTCGTCAAAACCAAGGCAAGTCTACATCTTAAAATAACTTTTTTTGCGGGCTGGATGTGCCTTGACCAATAGAAGAGACCAATTGCTACTAAATGCTAGTTTTTCAGCAAGCTGACTATACACGGACCAACCATACTTGAGGGCATTATAGACAGCACGAACATCGTTTTGCATACGATTTACAAGACCAGAGAAGCCTTATCTCCTCAGATGATTATTCTGGTGCTTCAAAATTGTCCTCATCCAAACCTCTACTAAGAAACTTCCATCTTATTTAACCCAACCTCATCCATGGTTGCAGTAAGTTTAACTGTGTTTGGTTTTGTGCAATGACTTTTCATCAAACTGTACAAGTACAGTAAATGGCATGCCATTTTTCCTTGCAGTGCGGCAGAGCAATTCTTGAACATGTGGTCCCAAACCATCTAATATCACATACAAAATCTCTTTTATGACTGCCAAGATAAATATTCCCGAGTGCGAGGGCAAGAAAACATAGGTCAAATTAAGTCTGGCTAGTCTTCACAGCAGTTGTACGTAACTGTAGTTGCATGCTAATCTTCCAAACATAATACAGCCTCGAGCTCGGCGAGAGTCACTTACTTCCGTGAGGCATAAGCGTCAGTTTAAATACTTTACACGCACCAGATAAACAGTGCGGGGATTACTCCAGAAAACAAAATTCCAATGTAAAACAAAGCGATAGACTTAGTCATCCACTGACTGTCGGCTCAAAAACGATTTTATCATTCGACAGAGGATACGTATATTTTTGCCTCTGCATCCAATAACAGACTACGCTTTATGTTAACTGAGGACAACTTACTGCCATTGGAAACAAACTAAATGATTTACGTTGAGACAAACGGTTCAATTATGTTTTAACAAATTACTTCAAGTGTATGACAAATCTTGAATTTGAGCTTTGAGCACAACTTTGATCGTCAACTTTGGGCACTTGACTTAGACAGAACAGAAGGATCTTCTCGACATCCTTTGATGTTACTAAACTATAAAGAAACTTGCAGTTCATCCAGGAAGTGTAGATTTGGGATCCGTGTACAGTACTATTAATGACATCACACGCGCTCAACCGTAATGAAAAGAAACAATAAGGTTTTGTAGGGAAAAATTGAAAAAAAGCTAGAAAAGTAGGGCCCTTTAGAGCAAACGAAAAAAATAAGAATTTGTAATAATTTTAGGGCCACCAGCATGCCTGCTGGATGTTCTAAAAGAAATGGTCCATGCTTAAGCTATGTGTCTATCGAGTTATGGATGTACTTGGGAAGTAGGGAGTTCGCCTTGTTCTGTTCAAACTATTCTCTCGGACTCTCCCAACTTCCCGCTGGATACACGCACGCTATAAAACATGGATCATTTCTAAGTTATAAAAAGTGCTTTGGAAGAGGTTTCCAAATGGAAAATGAGGAAACGATCAAGAAAAGGAAGCCGGAATTACCAAACAGTTTGATACAGAAATAAACTAAGAAAACAACCCGGACGGCGAACAACTGAACTCGGTACTACTTGCATAGTACTTGCAACAATGCTAAATATAAGCAAATCCAATTTTTCGTGTAGTGAATAAAAATACACATCGGATAATATTAATATTAATAATAATAACAAAAATAATAATAACAAGAACAAGAACAAGAACAATAATAATAACAATAACAATAATAATAATGATAATAAAATTAGTTTTAGTAACAATAATATAAACACTAACAATAATTATAGTAATAATAAAGCCATAATGATAATATTAATTAATATTAACAAGAATGATAATAAATACAATAAGACTTCTCGGCTGGGTTGATGTAAACAAAAAGTTACTTACATAGGGGTGGTGGGTTCAGTTGCCAGCATGCTAGCTGTTGGGAACCCTTGGACAAGGATCAGCTTCCCCCATCACAGAAAAAGGTTCTAACAGTTGCCAACTAGTTTTGAACAACATCTACTCACATCAAATTGAAGGAATTTTGAGTTTTTATGATGTTTAGGTAAGTTTAATATTAATTTAATTTTCAGGTGGAGTTAATATTTAGTAGACGAACGCAACCTTGTATGCTATCCAAGGAGTGGCCATTGCTCGCTTAGTGGTAGTCCCCTTTTAAATACCCTCTCCAACTTCTCTCATAACCACCAAAACCTACCCTGTTGCGGCATTTGCGCCCCCTTAAGTTAAAACTCACCTCCTGCCCGAGTCGATGTGTTTTACTTCAATTGAAGCGCGGTATGTTTCACCCAGACGAATCTCTACACAAGATCCTAAAGCGGGGGTTGAGCCCGTGAAATACGGTTTGCGGTCGCATGGCCCGTTGTTGTTTCCGATCTGCACGAGGAACTGGAGACCAACACTGCAGAAGGGAGAGGTAGTGCTGAAGTCCACTGTGGACTGGGGATAGTCTTCCAGCATGAGAGCAACAGCGTACCAGCCGGTCTGTCCGTGACCATCAAATGTGATCGTGCATGTTTCCTAGTGAGGGACAGCTGGAGGTTTAGACGGTGTATAGGACTATCCAATGAATGGTGTGTGTGTCTGTGGGTGATCTATTTGTACGATTTTGTAGCTGATCGCAATGGTAATGGTAACTATTGGTAATAATAATTGTAATGGTGATGTAGCCTTGTAGTGTCAGGGGTGATGGTGATATGGCAATGGTAGTGGTTACGATAGTAACATGCCATGATTTACAGTTACCTGGTCGAGTCTTCCATATTTAAATGCTTGGCAGGCACCTCCACATTCAGACGATCCTATTGCCCAGCGGCAACGCACTTTGTCTCCATCCGGGTCTTCAGTCGGAATCTTTATAACTTTCTTACAACCTAGCTGCAGGCGAACGATAGGCGAGCAGCCAGAGATTGGGGAAGAATTTATATTGTTTGTGTCCGAACGTCGAGTAAGATTGACAGTACTCGATAAATACCAGCTGCCTCCTCCTTGAGCCAGGGATATCCAGCAACAGCTGCTATATCTGTGGTAAAAAGGGGTCATGTGTCAAAAGCTGAGGTTACACGTGCTCCGAGAAAGCGATTTCACCCACAAACCAGTAATTATGGTGAACAGCTCGGTAGATCCATAAAATTGGCGCTAAATTTCGTATTTGTCAAAATCTGTTACGCGATTGGTTATTTCACCTATGTTGCTATGGAAATATACCACGGCGACTTTTTCCCGGTAATGGCCAACTAGTCTAACCCTGTGACGCCATCTGCAAAACTGTGAATCATTAAGCCTGCTCTTAAAGCAGTACTTTGGACCAAGAAACTGGAAAGAATGTTAAGTCTTTTAAACACTAATAAGTAAATAACTAAATGAACAAAAATTTTATTTGTGCATTGTCTCGCGGAAAAAGCCTGAAACGACATGATATACGGTTTTGCAGACGTCGTCGCCCCTGATTAGCTAGTTCAAGGAGCTCAGATCAGCTGGATGTTGATCACACACGGCAGAGAAGTTTGACGCGGTAAAAGAGCCCTTATATCGCAGTAAATAGGGAATGTGTAACCTCAACTAAAGTAGCTAAGTTCTTCTTCAGATTACGTGCTGTAGATGTTTTTGATCCTATCCGTGCTTAACCGTACTTTCTTAGTTCCGCAGAATCTTAGAGGATTTAGGGTTGGAGGGTTGGGGAGGCGTTGGAAAGAGTATGCTTAATGCCGAAATCAGAATCTTGTTAAGAACAGTTTTATCGAAGCTGTACTTTAAATTTTGCAGCTTTGATTACGGCACGTGAAAATTATCTATAAAATTAAACAAAGTAAAGTAATTTGTGTGTAAAAGTATATTTAAATAAACAAGACGACAAATGCAAAGGGGAAAAATAAAAAAAAAATAATAAAAGTTAAATACATACCCAATTCTCCAAAATCCTGTGTTGGTGTGTTGGAAAGTGGCGTTGAAACTATTCTCTCCTTGAGACCAATCTTCACTGATACTGAAGTCCGTGCAGTAGTGACCGGTGCTGGTAACAAGGTAGCTGCTGCCATGTGGCAGATTCTGCGCCCGCCAAGAGCCTCCGGACCCGATTAGCCATTTGTTGTTCACTGTGTTTTGGTCGCAGTAGTAACCACCGAAAGTTCTTCGGAAAGCGAGTCTGAATGTGAAAACCACCTGAGAATCAAGCAATCTTTTTTGTCAGAAACCTGGTCAATCGTTTCCAAAGGTCCTGGGTGTTTCGGAATTCGTTATTTTTATAAATTAGGGTCCCACGTAAATGAGTTTGCAAAGCGCAAACATTCGACTAAATTACTGATACCGGCAATCTGAGTTTTAAAAATGTAAAACTGTCGCCGACCTTAATTTCTCTTTATTAGGTCTTCCTCTACAGCCCACTGCTCGTATTTAAAACTAATTTAATTTAATTTCCCGTGCTGTTCCTGCATCCCATGGGCATATCTCGCCTTGATTCTTTCATTATGTACGTTAAGAAAGATGTATTTCAGCTCTTAACTGATTATTAGACATGTTTACACGTTAAGCGACTTGGATAAGGTATGTTTACTGCAGTAAAGAATTGTCAATGTGATCGAACTAACGCTTGAAATCGTGTCCTGTTTTAGTGTTACCAAGAGAGTTAGCAGCTGAATGAAAAACCTGAAATCGTGTAGAGCATTTAATTAGAAATAAAACTAAAAGCTACCGTTTGATCTTCTTCACTTTAGCACTCTGTGTGTTGTCTCTACATGCTTTTGCGGTTGTTTATGATCAAAACCCGTTCCAACAAAAATACTGCGATTTGCGAATTTTGACCGATTACGAGTTTCGATTTGTTTGCAAAGATACCGCAAACGGTATCATAAACAAGCATTCTGTTCTGAATGCTTTTTTTGTCACAATACTTTGGTGCTCATTTTTAGAAGCCTCGTTTTAGGGTCAATACTTGAAGTTTCGACAAAGTATAATTTCTACCTCAATATGCAACGATATCTGCCAAAAAGAGGAAGTGTTCTGAAGTTGTACTTACTATTTATTTAAAGTAGATATTTCACTGTACTAAAATATCTACAAAGTTTTTGCTCTAGATCTAGAGTTGTTCTGATATTTTATATCGTCTCGAACATTGACTAAATTTACACTAAATTTAGTACTCCTGACCACTCCTTTCGGTGGGGGGTCACATTACTCGTAAACAAAAGATCTTGAGAAGCTTTCAGTTGTGACATCACTTCCCACTACGACTATGCCCACTGAGTATGAAGCCAATCGGCTGAACCCCCATTTCCCGGTTCTTCGCAGAGCCTCTTAAGCTATACTGCGGTTTCTTTGAAAAAAGTTTATTTAGTATTAGGTCTCAAGCTTGCTCATGAATCTGTTGGATGGTCGGTCCGACTTAAGGCAGGCTAAGGCTAAAGACTTAAGACTAACTAGACTTAAGGCTAACTCACACACTGCGATTTGTCGGAGCCGATTTCTCGGGCCGACACGTCGGGTAGCGAATCGGAGCGTGTAAATGCCATTCCGATCTCCACACGACATGAATCCGACACATCGGCCCGACACAAGAAGATCTGTTTCCGCCGGACAGACTTTTTTGTGTCAGGCCGATGTGTCGGATTCATGCCGTTTGGAGATCGGAATGGCATTTACACGCTCCGATTCGCTACTCGACGTGTCGGCCCGAGAAATCGGCCCCGATAAATCGCAGTGTGTAAGTTAGCCTTTGGACGTGCTAAACAAACATTTTTAATTAAGGCAAGCTTGCTTGAGTGCCTAATGTGACCATAATAAGATAGCACTTTCAAAATCGGTCGGTGGTACAACAATGGAAGTCAATGGAAATCAATGCAGCGTCACAGTTTCATCTAACCGTCTTTGTTCGCTTTTGATTAAAACGTCAAAGAAGCACAAAACGCTAGAAGCGATGCATTTTAATAAAATAATTCATCCGTCAAAGCAAAACTGTTTCAGTTTTGTTCTTCAAGTGCGAAACCGTTGAAGTTGCTGTGGCTTACACTACAACCACAAAATTTTTCAGAATTTAAATTTTAATATCTTAAAAGTTCTCGCTGGTCGTAAAATAATGTTCAGTAATAGATCTGGACGAACACGGAAAAGAAACGTACGCCTGATGGAACTGATTTGCTAATTGTCCTACTTAATTCACACTTCCGGAGTTTCAGCAAAACAAACTTGCAAACTTCGAGTTTTCTCGTGAAGTCCGTTTTGTGCCTTTTTAAATGTTTGTATGGATACGTGTCCACCTTGATTTAGCACTTTTGTTATACAAATAACAAGCGCCTCTCTTTTCAAACTTTAATAAACTGAGGACAAAGTCGACTTGTAACCCGAGGCTCGGTTGCTCCATCAAACCACGATTAGTACTATAATCCTGGATTGACTCGGGCTTTCAGCAACCGGGCCCCGCTCACGCTAGGCTAAATTAACAAGTTTTCCAATTTAATATATTACGGTTATTTCGTCTGCAGTCTGCTCTAACAAGACCTTGAGGGGTCAATTGCATAAGCCCACTTATCCAGGCTTGCCAGGTTTGCGAATTTCCCGCTATGTACGTTAAGAATCAACTTCGTGATTACATGAAAACCGCGGGCGAGCCCGGGCTTAGCTCATACTGAAACTCATTCCGATAAACTGGGCCAGCCCGGTCAGGGCTCATGTAATAAAGCCATTTCAGCACTAGTCAAAGAAGATGGAGAAGTTCACAGATTGAGAGAGTTTGCTTGAAACAGAACTGTTCAGGCGTGAATGGTGCAGTCGTCTGATGAGCTTTCACTGGGAGACTAGTTTTGATAAAAAGCGATTTAACTGCGTGGGCGAGTACGCTGAATAAATGGGTTTGATCAACAAAAGTTGATATTGTATGTTTTTCGCCTGTGGGATATGGTGTTTAGCTGACATTTCCAGTGTTAGCCCTTCGTCGGAGCAGACTGTTTGACTTTGTTCACGCCGCATATAGATAGAAAGTGTTAGCCTTTCCCACGACGTTATACATGTATCATCGCTTTATATACTTGATAAAAATTAACTTAGCTACGGTTTCCCTGGTAAACCAGCCGCTTTTGCTAATAGATTTGCTTGGCTTATCAAAGATTGTTTTGTTCTTCTGGTTAGTTAGAGTTTTACCGAATTTTCAAGTGTTCTTAAGCAAGGTTCTTTCCAGCGACACAAGAAAAGCGCAGAAAACAAGCGCAAGACCACACCATGCACCTATTTCATAGTGCCAACAGCATTGACGCAAGAACAAGAAGTAAACAAGGGCAAGCGCAAGAATCCAAATTTTCCTTTTTCTTGCATGTGTTTGCTCTTGTGATTGTTTCAACATTTTTCTCGTCAGGAAAACGGAACATGAACCAAGAACAAGAAACATTTTTGGGCTGTTTTTCTGCAAGCCATGATATCAAAGTTCGTCCGTGAGTTTTACCAAGTTGGCCTAGCGGAGGATGGAAATTATGAAGAAAGGCGACAGTTCCCTGTTCATGTTTCTTGTCAGCGCCTGCATTGGAATCATGCATTGCCTGAAAAGTTTTCATTACTCATTATTTTTGAAAGAAAGACTTGGCATACTTCAAATTATTCGCCTTATCAAGATATTGCTTCAGTATACAACAGTCACATTCCCGAATCCTAGTCTTTTCAAAAAATTCCACTGCCAAATGAGGTGATCGGTGTCATTTTCATACGGAGTTGGTGCTTTTGAATCACATGAACCCTCATTACTACTTTTTATAAACTAAAAAGAAATCATGAATAATGATGAAAAATCAAATAATACTTTACCAACTGTCCGAAAATGGTTGACGAGAAACGTAATGTCAATTTTCTTTGGCCTAAACGACGAGAAACCAATTTAAAGGCCTCGAAAAATACCCGCGGCGGAAGAAAAAAAGCTAAGATTTACGCAAACTTCCATATAGTCAGTGGTGTACTTCCACATGGGTCTACGATACAGTCTTAACTCGCAACTACTTCTCTTTCCACAACCGTTCACAGAACCTGATGCACTCTTGCGTATGACTTACCGAAACGAAGACGTTTTGTAAATCAGGTTGAGATTCATAGTACGGTATAGTACTGTATATTCAGTACTATAATATACAGTAATAAAATATAATATAATATAATGAATTGTAATATAATATAGAACAAAATAGCATAACACAGCACCATATAATATGACATAACACGGGGTGACAACGACATTACATAGCATTCTAAGCTGAACCCGTAGCCGCGTTTGTGAAAGCGGAAGTATAAACAAAGGCAAGTAGTATAAACTGCAGAAGTCAGGGAAACCAAACAATCTACTGGGGTTGGATCGAAGTGAATGCAGTTTCGACTTATTTTAGTACCCTAAAAACAAGTTTTGCTTAATTGAAGTTAGTTGTGGTTTTTTTTGAGACAATTGCACTTGAGTAACGATCAATTGCAAGCGTTTCGACCGCCTAGCAATCTGTCCGCTAATTAATGACTCGTTAGCAACAAATGATTTTTCCCGGCGGTTGCATCAATTTCCTTAATACAGTTACAAATCGGTGTTTCAAGCGTGTAAAAACAATTTGGCGAACGGCTTGCAGCGGTCCTTAGTCTATGTTCTGTTAATATCTCGTGTACGTGTAATATATATCACTCTGCACAATGATCAAGTCTTGTTGAATCTCACCTTATTGATCGATTGCAAGCCGGAAGAGGCGTCAGTCGCCATTTTCCAGGTTATCATACCACCTCTAAAATGCGACCCACTTGCAATATGAACCATTGCTACAGCTATGATGAGGAAAACAAGCAAAGCTTGCGAAGCCATGTTGTCTGTACAACGCAGCTAGCCCAGCTCAGCAACTGTGGCACCTTTGCCTTGAGAGGGTATTTGAAGGGTGTCTGTACCCACAGAGCTCATGATTTAGGAATTGGGCGTCCTCTAAACTTGTCAATCACAGGTCTGAAAGACCAATTATCATCTTGTTTGTAGTTGCTCTACAGATGACTGGCTTCCAGGATTCAAAACAGTTTATATATAGCTTAACTTGACAATGACAAGTCAAATGGTTCAATGACCATCTTGAATGCAAACTCGTTCTATGTCTGTGAGCAACAAATACGGCTTCCAGGAATTCCAGCTGACTGAATAAAAATTCAACAACAATCTGCTGCTGCGATAAGGACGTACCTACTGTGTTGAGAAGAGACCGAATAAATAGTTTTCTGCAGGACGGGGAGGGAAGGGGGGGGGGAAGTTAGGTAAAGGGATGTTTACAAAAGTTTCAAAAACTAATGGCAAGACTGACAAGGGCAAAAGGGGCAAATTAAAAAGCATCACTGTCATGTAAGAAACAAATTTTGACAGAAAAGACAGCGAAGAATGCACTCTATTTATAAGAACATGCTAATTTAGAAGAGAGTTTTTGCCGAGCCACTT
>JAOBRG010198096.1:0-17543 GCA_027574985.1 Umimayanthus nakama | reverse complement strand
ATGAGGCATTGTCGTTTATTTGGGGAAAATTGTCTGGTTTTTAAGGGCAGCACTAATTTGAGAAATACCAACGTAGTAATCATGATTTTAAGACCTCATAAAGGGCGTTGTGCAGCGTCTTTTTGAATGTTTTTTTAGGTAGCTCCCTTAAAGAAGCTGGCAACTCATTCCATACTTTTGCTCCAATTCTTGAAAACGCTTTTTGCTTGATTACTAGTCTAAACTGTTTTATATAAAACTTGTTTGATGCAGAAGATCGAGTATTGTAATTATGTAGCGCTAGTATTTGTAAAGAGGTTTAGTATATTGCTTGGGGCAGTCCCATCTCGAACACTTGTGCATAAGGCAACAGACAGATTGAAAATAGAGAAATTGGACAGGTAAGACATTAGCATCAAGAAAGAATGGTACAGCGTGATCTCTCCAACCCGCAGAAACTGATTCTTTGTTTTAGTCTTCTAAGAGTGAATTGCTGGTGCATACCTGATTTCCCAAGCAAATTACCTTTTTCACAGGCTTAAAAACACTGTAGTGTAGTCTTTTTGTGTTATTTGTCTTTGCAAGTTAAATTTATGCTATATTTTGAAAATTAATAAACAATTTAAATGACAGTTGAGCAGCTTACTTACTTATCCACTAACACACTTGTCAACCTAACACCCCCCCCCCCCTATCCTCCATACACACACACCCATCAGTTTGCACACCTGTCGGTTCTTCCTTCTACCTTTTGCCTCTCGGACCTTCCGTGTGCCTATCAGCCTATCCTTTTTCCTCTTCAAACTCACCTATCCATCCGGACAACCCCTCTATCCGGTACCAGTTTTCTTTATCTATTCTCAGTTGCTGACCAATCTTTAAAACTAAGCTTGCTCAAAGCACCTCCGCGTATGACAGCACTTGTTACGGTCTGAAACTAAATAAGAATTACTTTTACTCAATTGCAGTATGTAAAGCGCATCGTTTAGATATCGCTTTCGTCATCGATGGCTCAGGAAGCATTGAACATTATGGAAAAGGAAACTTCCGCCGCTGTCTGAGATTCATTACTCGCCTGGTAAAGAAGTTCAAGATCGGCCGAAAGTACACGAAAATTGGTGCCGTTCTGTTTTCTTCGAAACCTCGCAAAGTCCTTGGATTTACCAGGTAAGTTTGACTTTCTGGAAGTAACTTGTTTCAGAAGAGCTGCAGCAAAAGAACCCATTAGAATTTCATGCCAGGGTTTTTTAATGGACACTTTCTGGATAAACTCATCACGGTTTTTCCGTACGTTAACTAACTCCTTATCCTGAACCTGCACGAGTAGAGACAGGCAGTCGAACTTTGACATGAGGTAGCGAGAGTTTTCTAAAATGTTGGTAACATTGTTTAGCGACACTTTTGAACATTGGTGTTGGGTTTCAGTTAAGCTGAAACCAATTGCAGAAATACCTACATTTTAGGCACGACGGGATGCTGTTTTAGTATCTTATTTTTCAAAACAATATGTTATCATCTGTGCAGTTCAATTTTCCAGTTACTTAGTCGGTTAAATTATATTTCATACACAGCAATCGTAGGCAAGTTATCAAAGTTATCAAAAACATCCCGTACCCGAGAAGGGGCACCAAACTTGGATACGCCCTCCGATACACAAGCAGGTACTTACTTGGTCGTGACGGCAGGAGAAAGGTTGTCATTGTTATGACAGACGGAAGGTCCCAGGATAACCCATCTGGAGCGGCTGCTGCTATGCGACGCAAAGGCGTTATGCTTGTTGCTGTTGGCATCGGACGAAAATACGATCTGCGGCAGCTTAGAAGTATTGCAAGCAGAAAGGATTATGTATTCACGTCTTCGTTCAAGACTCTGGGTAATGTGGTTGGAGCAATAAAGCAGCAAGTCTGTAGAGGTAAGGCTTTTGGATTATCGAAATGATTTGGGTGTTGATGAAAACTAACATTCTCGTTTTTGTTTGAACGCCAACTCTCATGCAATTTCATACACTTTCATGCACTCTCGTCAGCTTTGAAGATGTTTGAATATTTATTTGATGAGCGTTTATGAGAGCTTCACACGTTTGTTGAACGTCTCTTGTCAGTTCCAGTGTTCCCACTTCTTCTGAAAATTAAGGGGCCTAGGGACCCTTGAGTTAGGTAAAGATGATCGAAATTTGTGCATCAACCTTTCTGGTTTTTGTTTAATTCTTGTGCGTAAAATACGTGTCGCAATCGTTAATTTTGAACCCCGTAACTATTATCCACGTTTGACCGCACACACGAGAGTTAAACAAAACTCTCTTCCGAATCTGTTCACTCAACTCTCATGCAACTTTCGTACTCGTTTAACCTAGGCTTGACCATTTCTGGTAATGAAAAGACAGAATATTGGTTTTGAAGCTTTTGCAAGAGAGGTTGCATTTTCAAGAGTTACAAACGACAATTATACAACTGCATTGGGGGACTCATGTAGCGTGATATGAGTTCGCATTTTATTCCTATTCATAAATGGTATTTGACTAGACTACGCGACAAAGAAAACTGCAATGTGCAAAATTAAAATTCTCAAGAGTCCTTTGTAGAACACAAAGTCTTTTCTTGTAGAAGACTGTAAACTAATAGTTTTTTGAGCTGTCCTCAATTGGGGACAATATAAAGCGGAATGATTCTTTCAACGAAGTTTGTTGTTTTGCTATTTAGTAACAGTTCGATTTGAGTCAGTTTACTATGTTAAAAAATTTATAGCAACAAGTTTTTGTTTCCCAAAGCTGTTTCTGCACTGACTGCACTGCGTTAGTTTGAGTATTAAGTGGAATGTGATTATACAGGGGGAGGCTTGACACTTTTATTTGTTTACGGTTGGTAGCATTTTTTCTAAAACAAAACTGTGGTTCAGGACTAACTATTGGTTTGGCGTAGAACCCAAATAAAATTTACATGAGGTATTGCCACATTTTTTGACACTTAATGAAATGTTTGAATTTTTTTCTCGTTGTCGTACATTGTCATTGCATGGCTTCACTCATTGGCTGTTCAAGAACCAATCCAGTGGCGGCGTGATATCCTTACTCTACGGTTGTTTAGTTTCATCAGTTCTCTTCCGTCTATCAGCTCTAAGAGTTTCCGGTTTTGGTTGGGTTTCAAAACTTGATCAAGTTTTACACAATACTATCGTACTCTACAGCAAGGCATACTCTTAGGTCCATATTAAAGTTGCTTTAAGTCACGTGTTTTTTTTGTATTAAGCGTCCTAACCCTGCCTAATTACTGCGACTAGGCCTGCTCTTGGAACTGAAGTCGCCTAAAGTCTTGCAAAGTTGCCCTAAATCAACTGATCAAAGTCGCATAAAGTCGCCGCGCCAGTAGCGGTTTATCTAAATTGCCTTAAATCCCTTAAGAAGCATAAAATTACGGTGACTTTCGGCCAAAGGTTTCTTTCCATGTGTCCATTCTTGCTCGTCCAACCAATCAGTTTTTAAATGGAACAAACGGGTACGGTTATCAGAACTGGTTCTGACCAGAGTAGCCCAGCTAGCGCTCACGGATCAGAGCCGCTCAGTTCTCCCGCTCCGGCGCGGAAATTTCGGGAAAGTTGTGGCGGGAAAAAAGTACGCGCGCACCTTGGACCTTTCCATTTAAACTGGCCAGAATCAGGTCTTTTTTGGCCGGCAAGAAAAAACAAATTGATAGTAACCTTAGGGTAGATCTCCAGCAATCTCGCTATGAGAAGAGTGTAAAACTAGCTTCATTTTATGTTGTTTTTTCCACAGCTGTCAAGCCACCCAGACCATCTGGTGAGTTCATGAGTTGCTACAAATTTAAATGGCGTTTATCTTTTTGATAGATAGCTCACAAGTAGACGTGAGTATTTAGATCAATTTTGAACGGAGGTCGTTTGAACTTTATAAGTAGTTTGAACTACCGATTCGTATATGATGGGAAGGTAAATGAAGCTGTAATTATTTATTTACTGAACAGAAAAACAATAAAGAAATAAATTACTTTGAATCAGGTTAGCAGTGTTAAGAGTCAATCCACGTTCACACTACTCATTAAACAGGTTTCAGTTAATCATATTTCAAAGTTAATTTGACAGTTGCAATACTCAAACTGCCTTAAAAACTGCATAAATCTGTTAATTTATTGTTAAGGCATTGAAACGCTCAATTCAGAACCCGTAAAAACCTATGAACACGTTATAGTAGCAACATTTTAAAGTCGAACAAGTTTGACATAATCATGTTTAGTGTCTGGTATGAACGCGGTATCAGTGATGGGAAGTTTGTTTCAGTTCTGTGTAGTGTTCACTTATCTGCTGTGGTCCAAATCGGTGTAGGGCTAGAACGACCCGAGTATATATACAGTGTACTCATAAACGAAATAGTAACAGTAACATTAACAGTAGTAGTAATAGTAATAGCAATAGTAATGATAAACGGTAACGGTGATTTAATGTAGTAAAGTAAGATGATGGTGATGATGAAGTTAATACTACTTCTCTTACTACTACTAATAATAATAACAATAACAAAAATAACAATAATAACGATTTAGTAATTAAATCTATTAAACGGATCTTACTTTATTACGTTTGCACGAATTTTCTAATTAAATTTAAATTGTTTTAAAACACTAAAAATAATGCAAAAGGAAATAACAAAAAATCATAAGTACTGAGTTGATACTACAATACCTGAGGTTACACGTGCTCCGAGAAAGCGAATTACCATGGTAAATTTTACCGTGTTGACATAAACCAGTTATTATGTTGAACGGCTCGGCAAATTCATAAAAGTGGCGCTAAATACCATGCATCTGTCAAAATAATTATTTTACCTTGGGAACTTCATAAACCCTGCTCACTAGCTCGGTACTTGTCATGGTTAGTTCTATTGTTCGTTTGATGTTTCGATGGAAATACACCACTGCGAATTTTACTCCGATAACGTTGGTCGCACACGGTACATTGAGCAGTTTACCGTGTAACCTCAACTAATAATGAAATACTATAACACTCTAATGACGAAAATTAAAGGTTTTCGTTTTCTACACACAAAGGAGAAAACTGCCTGTGCTTCTAATTTTTCTGGGAAGCCTATTGAAAGAACTGGCTGCTAAAACTTGGAAGGTTCCAAGAACTTTGTGTTTAGTGATTTAGACTACCAGAGACGGTAGTTCTCTACCATATGTCCCTAGTTGAGTCCTACCTTTTTGAAGCAAACATTTTGGCCTTAATAGAGCTGTAGAGCTCGGAAAGCGTTTGTTTCTTTTCATGTGCGAATAATCAAAATGTGTAGTATAATACTACTCTTTGGTCTACGTAACGTAACTGAATAAGTAATCTCAAATTAGGTTTCTTTCCAATTTTTGAGACTTTTCAACAAATTCTGAGCGTAAACTTTTTGAGCTTATGCCCAGTCATCCCGTTTATAGGTTCAACGAGAGCTGTTGCTGTGTATCCGCTTAGCCGTCGTGTTCGCGGGCGCGATATTAGTATCGGACGCAACCCTGCCGGCCGACCACGCAATATCAAATACGTCACAGGTCCAGATGGGTCGAGAGGAAGCGCCGTATATTTCTATGGCCGACCAAACAGCTACATCCAATTCCCTAACCGTGGAAGACTGGACACAAGAGACGCCATCACCCTCATTTCGTGGGTTCGAATGACAGGACGTTCTGGACCAATCTTCAACTACAAGTATGATGACGAAACGAACTCTTATTTTCATCAGTACAGTGACATTTTTCTTAAAAGTAACTGTTTCAGTACCTTTCTGAAGCAAACACTGGGGTCTTAGCAAGGTTTTTCAGACATCCAGAGCAGAATGCTACTATTGAAGGAGAGAGATTAGAGAAAAATGGTAGCTAGGCGTCGGCAAAACAGCGTTTACTACTGTACGTGGATCGAACGAACGATTCGAGAACTTAAAGTTCTAATGTTCTTTTCCTTTGACAGCCGATTAAGTGTTTCTGGAATGCAGTTTAAACAGAAAAATCACATACTTTTCTGGGGTTCTTGAGAAGAGGCCAAATGCTGTCACTCACTTTGTATCTAAAAGTGGCGTCTGTTGCCGTCAGTATTTCTGCTACATCATTTTTTTTACAATGAAATCTGCAATCTCAATACTAGTATCGCTTCTTCAATTCTAGTTTTGTTTTGTTATGTTCTTTTTCAAAAGATGTCACGGTATGCATACAACTGTGATTAAAATTAGAACTTTTGAAAAGAGCTTGGAAGTGCTGATTTTGTCAAATTTCTCATGTGACCATTAGAGACCGCTATGTAGCGACACACACTATAGTTATCAAAGATGTTTGTCAGACACTGACTCTTCCTTTTCTTTGTTATGTAGGCCAAACGGATGGGGACTTCATTTCTGGATGGTCAACCCCAAAACCGTATTCATTCGCTTTGTGCGTCGCGGCGGTAACAAAGGCCCTGCTCTTTGGAGTCCGACCGTGAAGCCCTATAAGTGGAACTTATTGGCTGCAACATATGACCGGAGGACAGGAAAAGCCAAGCTTTATGTCAATAACCGTGTTGTAGCAAGGAAATACATTGGGCGGTTCAGGCTTGCTACCAACTTCCCTGTACGAATGGGAACACGCAGCGGTGACAGACGCTACTTCAGGGGCGCAATCTCTTGCATGCAGGTCTACAAACAAGCCCTAACGTCTCGACAGATTGCCGCGCGAAAACGCCGATGCTTCACAAGTACGTTATATAATTCTTTGGATTCGGTTATTTATGTAGTATTGTATCTTACCATTAAAAATCTCAATTGTTGGATTGTAATACAGTTTCTTTTTTAAGTTGAACCAGTTTGAGTTGCCACCTCAGTTAGTTTAAACAGGAAATTTGTCTACAGTTGATTATACCCAGAATGATGGTGGCAGTACGTTTTACCACAATGCCTTTGCAATTCTAATACAGCCAATAGTTAATGAAGAAGCCATATTTTTTTGCAATATTAATCCTTGTACTGTAGCAACGTTGTGTAGACTTTGTGTTTGAAGTTTTCATAGCTCTTGTGTGTGTTTTTATGAGCGTTTGTAAGTTTTTTGTGTGCTAAGAGTTATGGGTAAAAGTACCAGACGTCGTCTTTATCGGCTCGGCAAATCAGGTTACCAATCTCAACTTTTGTAACTATTATTAGATTCCACTCTACTGATTTTTTTTTATCCCAGCAGTTTTAAGCTTGTAATACTGTTAAATACGGAACATATCCGAAAATAAGCTCCGGGACGTTTTAGAAACAAACTTTTGAGGCGAAAAATTTCTTTCCTTCCCCCGAAAATAGTCCCAGGGGGGTTGTATTTAGCATTGTTAAATTTAAACAAAAGGTTTTGCTGTGAGAGTATTTTATAATTGTATCAAAATCGAACATGAATATTTCTGGTGGGAACACGGATATTTAGGATAAGTTACTGTCGTGTTATCCAGGTTTAAATAGTGGCGGGATACTGGTGTAAAAGCTTCCCGCTTCCGGCAAGTTGCCTGGACTCATTGATTGTTTTCTGTTCCTTAAAGAATTTCATTTTCCTTTCGTTTTTACATTTGCAGTTACATGTAACTACCTGTGTCAATGTAACTAGTAAAGTTTTCTTAAATTGCTAACTCGACAAGGCATGAAACCTGTTTGTACGAAAAATGTTTTGTGGTTGTTAAATTTAAAATCGTTATCGCAATATCTGTAGTACGACAACTGCAAGCACGTTGATCGAAAAAACAAGATCACTATGAGACCGAATATGAGCAGAACACTCAAAACTTGAAACTCACTAGCTCTTTCGTATAAGCCCCCTCCACCCCCCCCCCCCTCTCTCTCTCTCCCCTGAAAAATATAGCAAAACAGCTCATTCAGACCAAAAGTAAGCCCCGACTTATTTTCAGTATTTTGCGTTATTTTTAGCCATCTAGTAGCATATAAAACTAAAAAGTAATTCCTAATAAATACAAACTAAGTTATTGCTTTTGTGTTAAAGTTGATTAAGAGTTACACAAAGCTTAGAGGACAAAAACTGTTTAAACAGAGCTGATAATAACAATAAAAACAAACAACAAAAACATGTAATAATAATAATGAAATACTAATTCTAATACTATTTTAAGAACCACTTCTGCGTTTTCTTCCACCAGGGAAACCTCCAAAACCAAAACCAGGACCTCGTCCCGCGCCTGGCCCACGACCTGGACCAAAACCTCCAAAACCACCAGGCGGACGCGGTAAGCTTCTGTGCATAGCAAAAATTTTCTAGCGTGTGTACACGAAGAAACGAGTTTGTTGCGCTTACTGAGTCAGTTTATGTCCGGTTTGCACATCATAAAAACTTCCCATGGGCAAATATTAAATTCTTTGTGATGTTCGAATATGCTGTTGTTTGCAGTTTATCTTTCGCCAGGTAGCAAAATGAGATTTTAACTTTCCTCATCCACTTTTGTATACTACTCCGGCTCATCTAGTTGAGCACTTTCCATAGATGAAATTGACACCACTCCATTTTACTGTGTGTATATTGTTTTATGAACAAAGCAAAGTCCTTGCATTTGAAAACAACTAGATTGAGGCCTGGAAAGCTCTTAAAAATCAGTCGTTACCCGTTTACCGGCATTTCCGTTGTCGTAATTAGTTTCATCATCGTCACCTTTTTCATTGTAATACGATTAAGTTTTTTTTATCATTATTGCTTGTTGTTTCTTTCTGCAGTATGCAAAGCCCGCCTGAATCTCGCTTTCCTTATCGATGGCTCGGGAAGTATTGAACATTACGGACGCGGAAACTTCAAACGAGTCCTTAACTTCATCAAAAACATGGTGAGATCATTTGTGATCTCGAGAAGATACACCCGAATAGGCGCAGTTTTGTTCAACACACGCGCATTCAAGATCTTTGGATTTAACAGCCACTACACAAAACGAGGCGTACTTCGAGCTATTAAAGGCATTCGATACCCAAGAGGAGGTACTAGGTTAGGAAACGCCATTCGTTACACCTGGATCAATTTGTTTAGAAGGAATCGACGCAAGGCCAGAAAGGTCTTGTTCGTTTTGACAGATGGCAAGTCACAGGATAGTGTTGGAGCTGTTGCTAGTCAACTGAGAAGAAATGGTGTAGAAATCCATACCATGGGAATTGGACGCAGGTACAGTATGAAGCAGCTAAGACGCGTTGCCACCGACAGCAGACATATCTTCACTTCAGGATTCAGGACAATGAGAAACATTATTAGGATCATAAAGAAGAGAATTTGCAGAGGTATGTTGTCGTTCCACAAGTTTTATGATCTGTAACCTGCATCAGTAACAACGTGAAAAACGCTGTTGCAACAGAGTCGTATGTGTCGACACAAGTTACACGCGTTGCAAAATCGTTATTTCACAAAACAAGATTAACTAAAAATTATTCCATGAAAACTCGTTGGATATAAGGTGATAGGTAACCAAAGACGCGCAGTTTTCTTTATTCTATCTAGCAAACGTAGGAGGAATAATTGATTTATTAATTACCCAGTCAAAACATATATATTCAATTGGTTTAAATCGGTTTGTTGCGATATTTTAAACGCGAGTACGTTGTTTTAAATAGTTACTGCGTGGTTAGAATTACAAAATTTCTGCTGTTGCTACAGTTTTCGGCAGAAAAAAGCGGCAAGAATTTGAGGGTCAATTAAGATTAAACATAACTTCTTTTAATTTTGTGTAAACCAAGCAGTATTTAGTGGCAACTAAACAAATGGAATAAGTATGAGGCAGGCAGATTCAAAAGCTTACTTCCGGTTTGATGAAACACCCAGCTGTTTCTTGGAAAACAGCTGTTTCTCCATATAAGGAATGATTGATGGTTATGCGGTCAAGGCTGATAACCATCTGTTGTGGAACCGATAAGAAATCGGGAAACTCAACTACCAAAACATACTTAGCTTTTGAAATCATCCTTGTCAGTGTTTGTCCGAAAAAGGTAGTTTTCATATATTTTCGTTGAATACCGCCTTAGTTTTATGTTTTTCAGCTGCTTGCGTTATTCAGTTTGTGTTTTTTATTTGGTGTTGTTTTTCTCATTTTAGGCCCGAAGCCTCCAAGACCTTCAGGTAGGTTACCCCTAGAACGGAGTAAGAATTATACGTCAAGGGCGCGTTGGCCCTGTTTCATATTTTCAGACTCTTCAAACGCAAGAAAAAAGATTTGCTCTAATTATTACAGTAAAAGACAGAATCCTTACATCATCCGTGTTTGTAGTTACAAATATGTATTTTAGAGGGAAAAATGCAGTGCAAATTGTATAGTCAGAATTTTTTAAATACCAAGCAATGGATATTGAAATTCTGGTAACCTGATTGGCTCTCTACTCACGGTATAAATCCTATATACCGCAGTTTGTCCAAATACGGAAACTGACAATCTTATCACGGAAAACTTAGTTTTCCCTTAAAATGGTCCAAAACACAACTTGTTAGAAAATAGAATTCGAGATATTTTTATCCACTGTTTGGTATTTAATAAAACAATTTTTCCACTCACGCTTGTTTGATATGAGCTTATGATAGCCGACTTGGTGCTTCGCACCTCGTCCGCTATCTAAAAGCTCATATCCAACGCGCATTCGTGGAATAATTGTTAATTACCAACTGAAAATTGGGGCTGACGAAGCATTTCCATCTTCTCTGTGTGTACTCATCTTGATGATATTTTTGAAAGACTGAATATTCTTTAGTGGATTTTAGCAAACATAATTTTCTTGAAGGAACTCTCAGTTATAATTTTGTAGCTGCGGTTTTTTGTAGTTTTGACGTAAGGTAGAATAGATGTTTTAACCAACATTTTGTGTGTTTCCACAAGGTTAAATGTGCCGTTGGAAAGCTGATAAACTGTGTTTCGTTTGTTCCTAAAGTCACTGTTGCTTTTGATTAAACACCTCCTTCCCGTAGGTTCTTTGCGAGCTGTCGCGTTGTACCCTCTCAATGGTGCAACACTCGGAAAAGATATTAGCGTCAAACGAAACGCGCCAGGAAGAATAGTCGGCGTTCGCCCCGCACCGGGTCCCGACGGCACGCACGACGGATCCATACGGTTCTTCGGCCGACCTTCCAGCTTCATCCAGTTCCCCAACAGGGGAGCCCTCGACACTAAGAATTCCATTACTTTACTGGCATGGATCAACAATGAAGGCCGATCGGGTCCAATCTTCAACTACAGGGTCAATGGATGGGGAGTACACTTCTGGATGGTCACTCCACGCACGCTGTTTGCGCGTTTTGTGCGCCGTCGCGGACACGGACTCGTCGCGCACGTGGCGAGTAGGAAGGTGCGACCCGGCAAGTGGCAGTTTGTTGGTGCCTCGTACAACCAGGCAACTGGGGTAGCCAAGCTTTTCCTCAACAGTCGAGTTGTCGCCACCAGAAGAATTGGTCGATTCAGACTTGCTACCAATTTCCCTGTTCGTATGGGAGCTCGGCAGGGTGACCGGCGCTACTTCAAGGGTAGAATCAGTTGTATGCAAGTGTACAACGTGCCTCTTACCCAGCGACAGGTTGCAGCACGGGCACGGAGGTGCTTTAGTAAGTATCCGTTTTCTAATTAAGACTGTTAAGTGGAACTCACCTTACGAACGGTACCCAAGTATTTTAGTGTGTTAACTTTCATATGATTGTAGGGGTAAGCAATGAAATGTTTTTTAATTGTTTTTTTTAATTTTAATTTTTTCTTCGGTTTGTCTAAATTCTTACTTTTCGACGCAGCAATTGCATTTTTCGAAATTTTTCGTTTACAACCTACAGTTCCTTTCGGTCTGGGTAAGCATTTTGAATAGCTTTTTTGGATTGGTGAGAAGAGTTAAAAACGGCTGTGCCATTCAGTTTAACATTGGTATTGCCAGTACGTTTTACTCGATAATGATGATGTTGATGGTGATTACAGGACATGAGAAACTTGATGCGTCATCATCACCATCGTCATCACCATCACCATCGTTATCATCACCGTTGTCTCCATCACCATCGTTATCACCAACATCGTCATCATCACCAACGTCATCATCGTCACCATCATCGTCATCATCATCACCAACACCATCGTCATCATTATCACCATCATCTTTATCATCGTCATCATCATCATCATCACCAACACCATCATCATCGTCATCGTCATCATCATCATCAACACCATCGTCATCATCATCACCATCATCGTAACCATCATCGTCACCAACACCATCGTCACAATCATCGTCATCATCATCACCAACACCATCGTCATCATTATCACCATCATCTTTATCATTGTTATCATCAGCTTTATCATCGTCGTCATCATCATCACCATCATCTTTACTATCGTCATCATCGTCACCATCATCGTCATCATCATCACCAACACCATCGTCATCATCATCACCAACGTCATCATCGTCACCATCATCGTCATCATCATCACCAACACCATCGTCATCATTATCACCATCATCTTTATCATCGTCATCATCATCATCATCACCAACACCATCATCATCATCGTCATCATCATCACCAACACCATCGTCATCATCATCACTAACACCATCGTCATCATCATCACCATCATCGTCACCATCATCGTCACCAACACCATCGTCATCATTATCACCATCATCTTTATCATTGTCATCAGCATCATTATCACCAACACCATCGTCATCATCATCACCATCATCTTTATCATCGTCGTCATCATCACCAACACCATCGTCATCATCATCACCATCATCTTTACTATCGTCATCATCGTCACCATCATCGTCATCATCATCACCAACACCATCGTCATCATCATCATCACCACCATTGTCATCATCACCATCGTCATCACTAACATCATCACCACTACCATTATCACCATCATCACTTTGTTTGTGGAGGCAGTGGTACTGAAAAGTAAAAACCAGGAAAGTTTAAAGTCGGTTTTAAAATTTAGTTTAACAAAATGAATATTTGATTATTTTGGTATTGCCAGTATTTTCAATACTACGCCACCCATTTGGTTTCTATTAGTAAAGTGTTGCTGATGTGTTGCTAATTATGTTATCCCCTAGGGGCGAAACCACCTAAACCCGGGCCACGCCCAGGACCTAGGCCGCGTAAGTAATTAAAACTTGTTTGTGTGATCTCCGATGTTTCCTGAAACCTTTTTTTATTGTGCATCAGTTAAATCATGCCCCCACGCCCCCGAGCATGCCTTTCTCCGGAGGTGCTCAACACATTTGCTTCAAATCTATAGTAAGTAGTAACGATGCCATCCTTTTTCGAGATTTATGGACATTTTTATTTGATATTTGAAGTTGGGTTGATACTTGTTTGGGATGCCTTGAAGCATAGACGCATTATGGTAATCGTGCTATATGCTAACTGCCTAGCTCTGTTAGCTGCTCTAGAAATACTCCATCTTCCTGGACACACAAAGTCGTGCATCAGCAGCAGCAAACTGTACTAGCCTATAATTACTCCTTTTTTCCGAGAGCTGTTAGGGACTGGAACCTACCTCACTGTGAAGTAGTGTCTTCTGTCACCCCCGCTAGTTTTTAAGCAGACCGCCAAACCTGCCATAAGATCATTCTTAAAAGTGCCTAATCGCATGCGCAGGCTGTAGGTAAACACCGCCCGACCAGCCCTCCCAGTGTTACAGAGTTCTATAGTTAGGAGTATACAATTAAAACATATTGGGTTAGATTAACGAGGCAAAATGTAAACAATCTACTTATAATGAGCCAAACACTTTTAAAATATGTATATTAAGACCAACGCTGTCTTAGAAACCCAAGTCTGAACCTACGACATTAAGGTATCTACACCACCTGAATCTGCGATTATTTTATTAATTTTTAAACTGTGTTTGCTTCACTCTGTGAATACAAATCCCTGAGGTTAGTTGAAGTATATAAATGACGACGAAACGTTTCAACCTCACATCAAAGAATCTCTTGTTTGTTTGATATGGCTTAGGCTTTGATTGAAAGTTTTCATTCGAAAAACTTAAGAGTACTCAAATTGATTTATAATCACTTCGCTGCTAAAATATTCCATTTGTTTGAGAAAATTTTTCCATTTTCAAAACCTTAAAATCAACAATGGTCATGTGCTGACGCCACCCGTGTGCTTTGTGCAGAAATATAAACGTCACCCCAGCCAATCAAAACGCGCGTTTCTTCTGCTTTATTTTATAAAGAGAGATAATGAGTAAACTACTGGTTGTAAAGTAGTGAATGATGTTAGTTTATGTGGTGGCTTCATTCCTTAGTACGCATACCTCCACAAGTTGTGTACCCGCTGAACAAAAAATACCGTGGGCGCGAAAAGAAGAACCGAAACCGTCCAGCTCGGTTGGTCAACGTACGAATTCGTCCAGGCCCACGCGGTAAACCAGGAGGAGCTGTTGAGTTCCTAGGTAGACCAAACAGCTATGTTCAGATACCGAACCGTCCACGAGGCAGATTGGACACCGTCAACTCCATCACTCTGTTGGCGTGGGTGCTACACAAGGGAAGAAGCGGTCCTATCATTCATTACAAGACGAATGGTTGGGGCCCACACTTGTGGATGGTTGGACCGAGGAAACTGTTTGTGCGCTTCACAAATCGCCGCAATCTCCGAGGAAGTAAATACGTGATTGCTAATCCTAGATACTTTAGACTGAGAAGATGGAACTTTGTTGGAGCCACGTACAATGGAAGAAACGGAATAGCCAAACTCTTCATCAACAACCGGTTCGTTGCAAGCCAGAGAGTTGGTAGATTTAAACTTGCCACTCAATATCCTGTTAGACTGGGTGCAAGGACAGGTGACCGTCGGTACTTCAAAGGTCGAATCGCTTGTGTGCAGATCTACAACCGAGCACTCAACTATCGCCAGATAAAGAGACGTCAAAAGCTGTGCTTCCGTGGTAAGCGTTATCCGGGTTACAGTTGAATAGACTGAAGGAGTTTCAGTTTGATTAGAATTGGGACTGGAATCTTTTTATCCTAAAGACAAAAATATAGTGTTGATTGTTTGCTTTGTTTTGACAACCCGATTTTTGTTTAGAGTAGTTTTGCTATTTCAGTTCCCAGCGCATTATTTTTGGCTAAAGGTTTTCAGATCCCGATGTTGCCAGTAAAAGTCCAAAATCTTTGTTGTCATGATTTTGTCTGTATTGTTGTTACCTTTTTGCTATGTTCAAACCCCTCCAAACGTCAGTTAGAAAGATGCCCATATTTCCGTATTATAGAGAGACTTCATGTAGTGACATTTTAAACGTTTCTAATGGCGGTCATTATTACTTTCTTTTCTCTTCATTTCATGGTAGAATGACTAAGAAATAGAAATAGAAATACAGAAGTAGGGTGTTTGGATGTCTGTATTAACTATGTACGCTAATCCAGCTAGGTAGTACAGAGGTGCTGATTTAAACTTGAGGTGCGATTACCTTAAGTTGAATTGTAGATTTAATCACTGTACTAAAAACACGAAACACTTCACACGTAAGTGAAAGTTCAGAAGAAAGCAGAGAAAAGTGAAAGGTGTCTGAAGACTACTTATGGGTTTTGGTTAACTCAAAAAATAAAACAATTTGATTATTGATTTGTATTAGATACTGAAAAGAATACAAAAACTCGATTAGGGGGCTTGTCCATACTGTAAATGTATCTTTTAGGAAATTCAAGCATTTTGCCAGGACTCAGTAAGCAAAGTGTCCGTAACACAGAGGTGTATGTTCTTTTATTATTAAATATTTTTATCAGCTTAAGCCATGAGCAAGATTTCACCGATTCGGATACGGCTTTGAAATGTAGTTTAGTGTTCTTTTTCTTGTGCTTCACATTGCTTTACCCAATTCTATTTAGGTGTCAGACCAGGACCGCGCCCTGGCCCAAGACCTGCTGGAAGAGGTAAAAAAGCATGGCTCAGTTTTATATAATTTTTTGTCAGTTTGTGAGTACCCCATTTCACTTTTGTGCTTTGTTGTTTAGACAGAATACTTGATTTTTGTCTTCGAAACTTCGTTTTACTTCTTTCACTTTGGAATTTTTTTTCTATGTAGATTTAGTTTTTTTCGTAACAAGAGCAAAGTGAGGTAGGAAAAAAGTAAAAAAGAAAGAGAAACATTTCTTACTCAGTTTGCTATTTCTGCGTGTATCTTTTTGTCATTTTATTTCTTTATCCTTTTTGTTGCTGTTCCTTTTTTATTGCTGTAACGTTTCTCGCCAACCGTTTTTTTTTCTAGTGTGCAAGACTCGACTCGATTTGGCGTTTGTGATTGATGAATCAGGCAGCGTTGGTCGCGGCAACTTCAGACGCTGCTTATACTTTGTCAGACGCCTCATTGCGTCCTTCAAGATTGGGCGTGGTCATACACGTGTTGGCGTTATGGTTTACTCTTCCCGGCCCAGGGTGATATTTAACTTACGACAATATAACAATAGGCGAGGAATGCTGAACGCTGTTAAGAGAATAAGGTAAATGTTTTGATTCAAGGACCGAAAACTAATGGTTACTGCATGATTTCAGAAGATGAAGTTAAACAACACTAAAAAGAAGAACAACAACAACATTTTGACAAAAATATCTGTGGAAGCTAGTCTAGTCGGGTGCTCATTGTTTTTGAATATAGTATGATTTCTCAGGAGGGCCTTCAACTGATTCTGTTTTAAAACCTAACATCAATTCAACCTTCAATTGATTTTTAGGTTGTCAATCTTCTGGTACGTTTTTCATTGATACTTTTTATACGTTTAAAACCCCTTTTTCGGACATACTTAGCATGTAGGCACGAAAATCGTTCGAATTTACGCTCAACTCCGTAATTCCGTTTCGTCATTTTCAAGTTATGTTCAGTCCTGAAAGCCGTATTTACCGACACGATAATTTGTTCGGTATAATGTGAACAGAGAACGCATTAATACTTGTCCTAACGATAAAGTACAGTATAAACTCGCTGCTACTGATAGCTGTCTGTACTGGCGTGTAATATGATTAGTTCGGTCTTTATTGTCTCGATCGTTTTTCACAGAACAAAAGCTGATTCATTATGTGTATATGTGTTTGAAAGCGTTGCGTTTCACCTTCATTATGGCACTAAAATTAAAGAAGGACTACTTGCCAAGGCTTTTCTGAAGGCCCGAAAGCTTTCCAGTATACGTTGGGGAGCTTAAGCAGTGAGGACAGGAACGTCAACGAAGACGGCTGCTGTTACTCTAACTCTTCGTTCACTATTTCCCTGTTTGTAGAACTCTTTCGCTTCTTGTTGATTTTGATTAGAGGTGTGGGAATGTTAAATAATAGAAGTCCTAGTTTTGGACCGCTCGAAGATTGAAGTGATTTGTATTCTGCTATTCACACACTTTCTGCGTTCTGGTTTCTTAAGGTTACCGTTCATGTTGGAACGGATCAAAACCTCGAAATTGAGATTTTCCTAGATATTGAATATACATGAAATTAACTTCTAGTTAAAAAGAATGTTTTTCAATACGTCTGATACTTTGCGAGATATGACGAGCGAAAGTTTTCACCGGAAGTAAAATTGTATGACGCGCGGTTTACTTTAGGAGTGAATTT
>JAOBRG010197985.1:0-17544 GCA_027574985.1 Umimayanthus nakama | reverse complement strand
CCCATGGCAGGGGAGTATGAAATTGAGTCAGTCACGAGGAATGATGTGGTACCACTGACAACAAACAACAGCCCTGTGGCACTAAGTGCACGGACACCCATGGCAGAGGAGTATGAAATCGAGTCAGTCATAAAGAATTGTGTTGTACCACAACCATAACAAGTCACAGCACTGTGACACGAAGTGCACAGACACCAATGGTTAGCAATTTTTGTTAACGCAAGTGGTGTTAGAACAGTAAACAGAAAAGACTCGTTTTAGACTTCAAAACTTTTGATGGATACTTCAAACCTCAACCGTCTGCTGCCTGATTTGATTTTGGTGAAAAAAATGAAAGGGTTCTACACTAAAATTGTGACTGGACGCATTTCATACGCGGCTACATACCTCAAGTTCCGGGGGCCAAATTTTGGCATTCAGTTCCTCTCGAAACATTAAAGTTTTCAATTCATAACGTTTTGAGACTAGAGATTTATAACATCGAATTTCCATACAAATTTGTTCTCATCTCGAGCCAATCTGCATACCCTCCATTACGTGCGAAACCGTGATAACGCATATGTTAAAGGAGCTAGTCAACACGGAAAAGATTTTACAAGGAATAATTTATAATGCAACCCATTACAAAACATGCCATTTTCGCGGTCACCCTTGACAGCCGTCTTTCTGTCATTTGTTGCGAGTGAACGAAAACAATGTTATCTGGGTACAATGTTTACTTGACATTAAAACTGAAAGAATAATTCCATGTGCTTGCTGTTGGAAATAACAACCATTTTGGAGGTAACGACAATCGAATTTTCTTGAATGGAGGTGTTTTGAAAACCCCTGCTGTAGCTGAGAGAGAGATAAAGAGCCTTTGGCACCTGGTTCAGTTCCGTTACATTATAAAATTCTTCTTTCTAGTTTATAAGTTTACAAGAAACTGTCTGACACCTCGAAGAATTTCTCTCTTTATTGAGATCTCTCTGATTCTACAAACACATTGGTTTTGAAAGAAAACAGGGAACTTTTTCTGTCTCTTCAGACAACCTGATCACCCTTCATAGGTCACCACATGACTAACATTCACGTGCACACGCATTCACATGTAGTTCACGAGATCACAACCAAT
This sequence comes from Umimayanthus nakama, assembly GCA_027574985.1. Classification (NCBI taxonomy): domain Eukaryota; kingdom Metazoa; phylum Cnidaria; class Anthozoa; order Zoantharia; family Parazoanthidae; genus Umimayanthus; species Umimayanthus nakama. Next base: position 16,430 of record JAOBRG010197985.1, on the reverse strand, counting down.
ATATTCACCACCCAATAAGCATTCGCGTGTAGGTCACGTGATCATCAATATCAAGTTCACCCACATAAGGGTAGATACGTTCTCAGTGAGAATACAACTTGAGCACCAAAGTCATCAAGTGGAACTTGTTACTCGTTCTGCTAATTTCTGCATCAGTGATTCACAATCTTCAGCGACACTGTAAAATGGCTTTGGTGGATTATCGTCAATGAACCCTTGTTTTGTGGCGTAGTCAAACTGTCAGGAAAAAGAGAAAAAAGTCAGCCATATCCTGACGGCTTGTCTACAGTAATCACGTAAAGTGCAGACACCTTCTCCATCGAAACATTCTCTTTTAGTACATAGTACATAGTATTTTTCGCGCGCTGTGGTTGGCTACTCAAACTCAATTTTTACAGTGTTAGCATACAACGATTTTCGTTTGACCTTGAAACTACTAAAAAGCTAGGTCGACACATGTTTACTTCCTGTTTCATCTGCTAACGCCTGAAAAAGATGAAAACCTCAACTCTTGTAGAAAACAGTAGTTTAATCGGACACACGTCTTGCCTTTCTGACAGGCTTCTTACCATAGCCAACATGTGATCGTAGTAATTTGCGACATTCAGTATTCCGATAGGTTTGTTGTGCAGCCCCAGTGTGAACCTACAACCAACAGCCATTTTGTTAGCAAACAGGCACAAGCGAAAAACATTATGTAAAGAATGAATCAAATTCATTACTCAAATTATTAAAAATATTACGATTTCCTCAAATCTGAAAGCAAAATCATTTATCAGTGTCCCAAAACAAAAGGCTGTTATTGGGCAGTTGAAGAAACCAATCGCAATCTGATTATCTGGCTTTCTGACCAATCAGCAACAAGAAAATAGTTGCTACGCATAGCAGCAACCTCCCGCTTAGAAACGGTTGCCAAAAAAATGGAGAATTTTTACTTCAACAGCAATAGTTCGTAATGGGTAACGATCGATTTTATTGTTTCAGGAGTATACAACTGTAGACAAGCATAAACCATTAAGGTTTTCCTTGTATCTTTTACAGTGTCCGTGTAAGCTGGTTACCATCTCATTTGTCAGACAACAAATCGTCTGTTGATGATATGTGTTCCCTTTTTGATAGTGAGTGTTGACACGGGCAAGTGGGTGAGAGCATTTGGAAAAATTCATTTTAGGGAAGCGTCACATATCGATATTTACTACAAAAAACGTCATTGTGACGTTTCTTTGAAAATCCCCTCCCAACCCCCATGAGAAACGTCACGCTTATTTATCGATATTAAGCTAGCCCCGAATAAAAGCCCCTATTGAGTAAGCATTCCTCTATTATGTACATATGTTGGAATACGAGGCAGTAAGCAACGGCTTCATCTATGGCCTTATTACTCTCAGGTAAATTCCACAAATCTGATGAATGGTTCATTGTATACAGCAAGTGTACATTTGCATTGAGCTTGTGAAAAGCTCAAGTGAAGTAACACCGGTTTTAATCTACGCTTGTAGCAATAGTCCGATAGTTTCCGCTGTGATAGAAATATACAATTTAATATATATATTCAGAATGAGGACTTACACTGGTTTAAAATGATTATCAATGTTTGCGTTTGGACTCCAACACCCCCCCCCCCCCCAAATACCAAACATCACAATGACTTTTCTCGTAGTAAAAATCAATATGTGAAGCTGCCCTTTAAGTAATGTCTGTTCTTAGTTTTCATCTTATTCGTTTTGATACTATCTACTTTTAATGCAAACAAGTTGAAATAATATATTGTATAGTTTTTTACATAAAATCAGCTCTTTTTTGATGTGTGTGCTGACTACCTCTGGTTGATTAGTTGTTTTCAATCTCAATTTCCTTATTTAACTGTTCCCAGCTTCCTGTTGCAGTTTGCCCTGACGACGGGCTAACACTTGAGCAAAAAACATACCACAGCAAACCTTATTTATCAAAACTTATAAAACTTTTCATGTTTCTTGTTCAGCAAAACTTTTAGTCATGTTGGTAAGCCAACAAAGTAGGGGAAGGGGAGGGGGTCCGAGGGCAATTGCTCCCCCTCCCCTCCAAAGCAAAAAGAAAATTTCCACTGAATTTTTAGGAAAAATTGCTTCAAAAATGCCAGAAATAGCATTTACAGCTTTCTTATTTGTCATCATCCCCTAGATGTACAAAGCTAAGTATGGCTCTAATGGATAAGTTTTACGGACAGCTAAGGTGCTGGGAGAAGATTTATAAAAATTAACATTCAACAAAATACAATGACCCTAGTTTGTCTTATCAATTGCTTGCTTCTCATTTGCTTGCAGCTCACCACGTAATCATTTCCAGTAGCTCTTCAAAAGTACCAAACCCTCCAGGAAGAGTAATTAGTGCATCGGCCTAAAAATAATATGAAAACAATTGTTTGTCTTAACACCAAGGCTTCTTTTGGGTTTAAACAGATCTGTCAATACTAGGTTTGGGAAAAAAAACTCATTTAGCTAGTATTCTATTTGCTCCCTTTTTCAAAAAAATTTCTAATCCAAATCTTTTCAAAATTTTGAAAACTTTCAGGCTTCAGGTGTACCACCATCAATATCACTGTCTTCATTGCTATATTTATTATGATTGCCATCACATTCACTACCATCTTTAGCATCACCATCACCTTTGCAACCATCATCATCATCACCATTATTGTTGCTGCCTATCACCCCCATTAGTATTTACCATTATCATCATCACCACCATCACCACGATAATCACCACCCTCACCATAACTATCACCATCATTGCCATTATCATCATCACCATCATCACCCCACTACCATCATCCTCACCATCACCATCATCAATACCCCCACTACCATCAACATCATCACTACCACTATCATCACCAATATCATTATCATCATCATCATCACCATCATCACCACCCCCACTACCATCAACATCATCACTACCACTATCATCACCAATATCATAATCATCATCATCATCATCACCATGATAATCACCACCCTCACTATAACTATCACCATCATCGCTATTATTATCATCACCATCATCACCCCACTACCATCATCCTCACCATCACCATCATTACCACCCCCACTACCATCAACATCATCACTACCACTATCATCACCAATATCATCATCATCATCATCATCATCATCACCACGATAATCACCACCCTCACTATAACCATCACCATCATCGCTATTATTAACATCACCATCATCACCCCACTACCATCATCCTCACCATCACCATCATCACCACCCCCACTACCATCAACATCATCACTATCACTATCATCACCAATATCATCATCATCATCATCACCATCATCACCACCCCCACTACCATCAACATCATCACTACCACTATCATCACCAATATCATCATCATCATCATCACCATGATAATCACCACCCTCATCATAACTATCACCATCATCGCCAATCATCATCATCACTACCACCATCACCCCCACTACCATCATCATCACCATAACCATCACCATCATCACATACATACATACATTTTGCATCCCATAAGGGCTTTTCAGCGAAAATGTTACAATACAAATTAAACTTAACTGGGTTAAGAATCCCAACTGGCCTGAGGCAAACCAGTTGGCTATTTACAAGCGTGGCCGAGGATTTGAAACTCAGATTTTCTGTGAAACAAATCCAGCTAGCGGTCAGAGTGGGACTCGAACTCGGATCCTCTGGGTTACAAGTCCAACACTCTAACCGCTCGGCCATGCTGCCTCCTCCATCATCACTACCACCATCATCACCATCATCATCATCATCACCATCAACATCACCATCACCATCATCATCGCCATCAACATCACCATCATCTCATAATCACCATCACTGTAATTATTATCATCATCTTCCTTTTTGTCACAGCAACAAACAATCAAACTGTCACTCCATAAAAGATTGGTAAACTATACTTAATTAATAATTTGTTATAACTTTTAACCTATAAATACTCAATTAATGTTTATCACTATTTCCAGTTGTTCAACTTGGTAACCTGCTCCAGCATATTTCTTTTCCTAGCGTGCATATCAGCAACAATTACTGTTTTCCCAATATTCTGGCGTATTTTTCCTCTCTCATCTGTAACACAAGAAAAAACACTGCATCAAGTGACAAATGCAATTAAGTTACACTGACACTATTCCTGTATGTAAAACTAAGAAATATGTTTGACCCTAATAATAAATTCATGAGTAACGTCACTGTTTGTATGGGTTGTAAAAGGAATGAGAAAACTATTCTTGTTAAAGAGGCGGTGTCCTACAGTACGATGAATTGACTGCAATATGCAGTGATGAATCTAGGGCGCATCATTGCATCCAGGAAACATTATGCTCCTTTAGGATTTAAAAAGGAAACAACAGCTGGTGAGTGCGTGCAAATTGACATGTATCCCTGTACCAAGCCAGCAAAAAAATTTATTAGTGTGTTGATTGTTTTTGTCTTTCATTCACTTTAGTCCAACATTGTCTTCTTCCAGTAGGAAAGAAATACTCTCAAATCTTGCATTAATTTGATAGTAAAAATAGAAACGAAGCCAGCTTTGAAAAAAGAGAAGAAAAAAAAGGAAAATTATGAAATCAATACTAATGAAGTCACCCTGATATCAAGCAAATAGACCCCCAATTTCAACAGGGGTACTCCGATGGACCCTTATGTTTCAGATCTATCCTAGATTTATCACTGAAAAAATTTTCAGTTGGGTTTTGTTTCAAAAAAATCAAGAACAGTCCTGCATGAAATTTTAATAAGGTATAGATGGTTTGAACCTTGGGTTTGAACGTTTCAGTCCAAAACACAACATAGTTATGATACTGTTACTCACTTCTCTCAACCTGCCCATACTTTTCTCTTAAACAAGTTAGGAGAAAACAAGTACCTGTAAATTTAACTTTGAATGGTTACAGCATGCAATCAGCTGTTTAATTCTTACAACAAAGTAAAAGGTATTGAACAGACATAACTGTAAGGAGATTAGGTAAATAGTGGTTAAGGTCACTCCATCCAAACAGAACCTGCACTCAGATTTTAGTAAAATTTTATCCATAAGTAGTTCAATACATGTAAGCCCCAAAAAAGAAATAAAATTGGGAGGCCCCCACATTACTTTTAGAGAAGGCGGGGGCAGAAGTCCACCCATCTGCATGGGGCTATATTTTCGTTAATGAAAGCCCAGAGTGCATTGACACTATACTTGTCTTAGACTACCATCCTTGAGAATGCCAATTGAAATCAAATTAATGTTCAGAAATCTGGAAACATAAGAAAAGTGGAGTTACTGTAATAAATAATCCTGGATATTGAGAACACTTGTTTTGGGTATATATGGAAAAATGTACTAGTGGTATCAGAGTTTCTTTCAAGTGAAGTCTGTCACTTTGGTTACCAAAGCCAGAGAAACAGTCAGTTCACGCCAATACTTTTCATTTTTATCGTATTTTCTAACACTCAGAATTTCTTCCTTTTTTCTAAATATCAAGTTGTATGGTCATAATTCAGTTTGGTAGAAAAACACTAGGGGGTCACCAAGCTTGTTTAGGAGATATAGTGGAAAGTATCGCAAAAACAAACATTTTCTGCTCATTTTCTGAGGGGAGCCTGGGGTGAGTTTTACAGAAGTTTGCATATAAATCAAACAAATTTCAGTTTTTTCGATCAATTTTACCAACTGTTAGTTTAACTGTATAATATTTGTCAAGGAACTTTGAAATCTCTCAAAGATCACAATTTTAACCTCATGCACTGCAAAAGGGGGGAATGACCTTAATTAACTAGCTGTGGAAAAAGGTGTTCAGACCCTTAGGAGAAGTACTTCAACTGGGAAATTACAGTGCCAAAATGCAATGGTCCTCAACAATTCTGTTACTTTATAAAAAGGGTTTTTGACAAATTAAAGGAAATTTTACTGGGGCAGAACAAGGGGCCAGTTTGGGTGGATTACCCCCTTAAAAGTTAAACAAATGCAATTATTTTGACCATACTCTTAGGTTCATAATAAAGAGGGGGGTAAGATTGAATGGAGGAGGCTTCAAGGAATTTAAAAATGGGGGGGGGTTGGGGAAAAATATAAAAGAGAAGAGACAAAACTAGGGTTATCCTTAAACACTTGATTAACTTCACTCAACATCAGTAATTCTAGTATGTTTTAATTAAATGCCACTTACAGTAGCCAAACATCAACCATCTATGATAAATTTAATATGAACTTCTTTATAATCTCTCATGAAATTCAAGAAATTAATAAATGGGGGGTCAAAATAAGCTGCAGGGGTCTGGAAAAATCATAAAAAAATTAAATGTTCCCCCAAGCATATTTTGAACCGAGAGTACTTTTTATTGAGAAAAAAGACTTAAAAATTATGTGCAACCCAACCCTCACCCCATCACTAAATCTCACCCCAGCACCACTTTGATCAATTTATCTTTGACTACAAACGAAAGAGATTAGTTCTGAAATAAACAGACAGAGACACTGGAAATAAGATTCTGCCGATGCGATCAAACAATGTTGACAACGCTTTTCTAACTAGGGTACCACAAAAATTTACAATTAAGCGCAAGATCGTATTTCAGTAATAAAAACAGTAGGTGATAAATAAATTATTTCAAAAAAAGCAATAGAGATAGGTCTAGTTCTGAAGGACACCTACATACATATATTAAGATTACTCATCCTAATATAAGGAATCTTTCTCTAATTTTGTAAAAAAATATTCAGAATAAAAGCTTTTTTTATAAAGTGGTTAATCTTCTGCCAAAGAGAGAATGTTTGCAATTAGGAACAGCCTTTTATTGACTATAGTTTTTTTTATAAAAAAAAACACAGAAAATATTTGATTAATAAGCATCTGTAATAAATAGATTTGTATTTCATAAGAAATTTATTAATTTAATATTTATTTGTTTATTCCACTTGCCATGACATACAATGAAAGTAGGGGAGTGCATACAAATTGCAAATATATATGGTACAGCCTCTGAAAAAAACATCCGACCAACTTGAAATTTGAACAATCGGTGGTTCAAACAACTTTAATTTTCTTGCTGGCTCTTAACAATGACAGCGGAAGCTCTGCAGACTTTCAGCATTTAAAACATTTGCAAATCTATCTACCTTTGGTTGTGTGGAGTTGAAAGGTTATGGAGGCGATTTGCAATGTAACAGCAAAAACTTTGCACCGATCAAGTGTAGGTCAACTCGATTGTGGTGGATTTGAGTGAAGTTGACTCCATCCTTCTCTCGATGCTATACATCATTAACACTCATCACAATATTGGCCTCCTGTGCCCTTAAAGTCAATATATGAGAGTAACTCCCCCCTCCCCTGCACCGAAACCAACTGTTAAATACTAGCTAACTAACTAGTTGATAGAAACACCTCTTTAACTTACCCTTTAAAGAAACAAACATCTAAACAATGGAAAAGTTGACTAGTTTTACTATAGCTTAGCATTGTTCAGTTACCTTCTGATGACAGAAAAAATTCTGGCAAGAATCCAGTGACCTCTCCTCCACATTCTAAAACTTCAGAAGCCAAGATCCCCATCAAACCAAAATCTCCCCCTCCATATATAAGGTGCATCTTGTTCTTGCCCAGGTATTGGCCTAAAGCTGAGCAGTAACTGATCATGAGCAACACCTCAAGATTATATAAACTCAAAGTGGCTTAAAAAATACCTCATGAATACACTCTTAAAATACATTTTATTATTATTTGGCTGACGGAATTCGCATTCTGTGATTGGTCAATTCAAGGTCCGTAAGTAGCTGTACGGACCTCCAGCTCTCGATCACTGTTTCAAACCCGGAATAATCAACAAAGCCATATAATAAGCATCTTATTAGCCCTGTTCGCTCAATCTGTACAGCAAGTTTTGGATCCTCGTTTTTTCCTTCCTTGTGACTTGCCGTACGGACCTTGCACTCGGCTAATGTAATAATGGGGTAGGGTAAGAGTAGTTGCACGTAGCTAGTAGCCCGGCTAGTAGTAATTTAAAAAACGTTACGGGAGAAGTCAAAGTTGACAATATCAAGTGGAGTAAACACACACCACAGTCTAGTCAAGACAGCTAATACTAGTGATCTGCCCAATTTTTTTCTTCTTGTTTATCGTCTTTGTTTTAAAAAATAGTCTGAATGTCTCTGTGCGTACCACCATGGCCGTAACCAGCGTCAGGCAGGGGGGGCAAATGCCCCCCTAAATTTTTGGCCGGAAGTAATTTTTGTATATTTTGTCTCAAAAGGAACTAAAAAGCGTCTGTAGCAAATTTTCGTTTCTTGAAAATACCCCCCCTAAATTTTTTGTCTGGCTACGGCCCTGACCACAGTTCATGAACGTTACAACAGAACTGCAAAGTCGATTAAATTCCATTAAAAAACTGTTCGATTACCGATGTGTTTAGTTCGATTCAGCCTGCAGTTGCTCTAAATTAAAAACTTCGCACGTTGGTTGCGCTGACAACGAATATCCTAACAGACACACTATCCTAAATGTACATGTATCTCACCTCTAGCGGCGTCAGCATACCGAGGATCGACTCCATTTTTTGAGCCACAGAAAACTGTCACCGTCTTGATCGACATTACGATTTGGAATGGTATAAACGTTTTACAAAAAGCAGCTACAACTTTTACGCAATACACTTTCTTGGCTTACCTACAGAATACCCCGCCACTCGAGCTAATTTAAGTTAATTTACTACTGCGCATTCCTCGTTCAAGAGTAAAATGTGCGCAGTAGATTACTAATCGGTCCTTGAAAAGACCAAGAACAATAGTGGCGGGGAATTCACTTCCTGCATGCAACTCGCGCGTGCCGACCCAGTCTCCCGCAGCCACCGACCCATACATGCAACACATACTTTACTAACAAGTCAGCCAAGGGAGTCTGAGGAAGGGAGTTCAAAATGATTCCCCCTGGCCATTTCCAAGATTTCCAGAACGGTTTCTCGAAAAAGATCGAGTTTTGGTATGTTAGTCAAATAAAGTACTTTCATGGAAAAAGTTTTATTTTTAGAAAAATTGGAGCAAACTTTCTTAAAATTGTTAGGCGACAGCCTCAAATAGGGGTTTGTTTAACAAGAGAGTAGCAAAAATGGAACTTTTTTTTATTAAAGTTTAGTTTGCATAATTATTTCTGCATAAAACATAAGGGATGACGTAATACTATTAACGTCAAAAGATGTGTTCAAAATTGGACTGCATGCATACAGTACTGGTACTGCGAATTTAATTTTGATTGCTTCAGAGCTTCAGTTTGCAGGCTGGAAAAACTTTGGCGGTTGTAACTTCGACCCCCCCCCCCCCCTCCTTGCAATTTAATGGATATGTTTCCCCATCTCATCAATTATTTACATGATGGAGTAACAGTCCTAGCTGGATTATTTTACAGAATCCCTAGCAGACAACTGCTGAAATTATTTCAAACTTAGAAAAAGCGACAGTTAACTGATTTTTTAAGCCAAACCTTTTCAATCCCATAGCGAAGATTTTTTTCATATAGAATCCCAAAACGTTTTCCTCTGTGAACGCATGAATACACCCAAATGCGTTGTGGAGATCCCCCTTGTACAGACCCCCGTTTTTCCCTCGTTGAATTTCTCCAATGTGTAGATCCCTTCCCATCCTTTGTAGGACCTCTCTCAGGGATTGTGTAGAATCACCAAGTGAAAGTTAACAAAGGTACTGACAGACAGACAAGTGTCATGTTTCATTCTTAACCTTCGCAAGCTATCAACATTTTCAATCCTGGTTTAATATCACAAAATCTGAGTACTTTATAAACAAAGCCTTAAAGGCAAAGGTCGATTCAACTAGTTCCAGACCGAAGTGATCTATAAGATTGATTCCAAATTCCATTTTTGTTGTTTCTCACAACCTAATTATTGAAGCGATCAATTGTTGAGGACATATAATAGCTGGATTATGCCTCAACCCCAAAGCGACCCTTTCAAGAAGGGCAGTGCCAACGTACCCCTCACGAAAGGAAACATCGATTGAATCAAACTTGCAAAATTCAGATGCAAAGCCACTACAACTTGCTCTTCATATTTTTTCCCCAGCTGTATGAACCTCCTCTCTATTAATAGTTTTAACAGACACACTTCCCGTAGCAGACTCCCTCTCCATGTGTAGCCCCCCCCCTCCCCCAAACCTGTGTAGACTCTCCCTCCTGCATAGATCAGAGTCCCTCCCTCATTTGACCCCTACCCTCTGCATAGCCGGAGCCCCTCTGTACATGCACAATAGGCAAATGCATTTAAAACTCAGCGCGCGCCGTTTTCAATGTTGTGTTTTTTAATATTTTGCCCCCAATACGGACACTCCCAATGCATAGACCCCTCGTTTCAATGTAAAAAAAAAAACTTTATAGACCCTCTCCCAGTGTATAGAGCCCCATTCTGCCTAGAGCTCCTCCCCATTAAGACCCCTTCCCTCTGTATAGCCACCCCATCCCACTGTACATGCACAGCGTGAGTTGCTTAACAGCAGTACGTGCTCTTTTCGTTCTAATATATTTCTCGTGTAAGCATTAAAACTGTTACAAATCCTGGCCCGTAGGCAGGGGGACTGCGTGGAGTGAGCATGCATCCGGTCCCCAAGAGCCATTTCATTCTAATATATTTCTCGTGTAAGCATTAAAACTGTTACAAATCCTGGCCCGTAGGCAGGGGGGCTGCGCGAGGGTGCGCACGTACCCAGCCCCCGAGAGCCAAAATGATCCACCTGATGGGAGCGTAAAAGATCAGTAGAAGTATACAAATATAACGCAGTGATGGCAGAATCGATAACTTCAATGCATTTCTAGCAGTTTGAAGACCTCAAAAACCCAAGCAGAGTGTCCAATTGTCCCGAATTAGGTGAGAATGTCCCGATTTTACTTGAGAATCCCAAATCTCGACTCAACTTCGGTCGGGGCAGAGTATCCTGATATTAAAGAACAGCTCTCACAAGCCAACGAGCATGGAAATATATTTTTGTTAAATTATCATCATATTTGTCAGCAAATTACCAAACAGCTTAACTTTGACAACCAGGTGAATTCCGAGTTGCAGTCATGATTATCAATGACGCAGGAACCACAAAATAGGATCACATAACGAATGCTGGCCTGCTCTATTGGAGGGCTTTCCATCTTTCCAGCATTTCCAAATCAAACTTTTTGCTGCTAATTCGCCAATTGTTTTACACCATGACCCTGTGAGACACTAACGACCAATCTTATTCCCAGCGAGCTGACTGTAAACTCGCGGAGCATAAATAACGTACAAAAGATAAAACTACACTGTGCTCTTTTTGGTGCTTCGTAAGAAACTAGTATCGTATTTTACGAGCATTAAAAGGGGTGTTGCAAAGGTTTTCAATTTTGAAAATACGGCTGATGACAACAATCTTTTTGTCAAAGCTAAGACTAATTATTATTTTAAGGAAGCTTTTTGACTCAGCCATTGGCCTGAGAGTGCTTAAAAAGGTGTTTTAAAGCTGTTAGATTTAACAATTTTCTGGGGGAGCATGCTCCCAGACCCGCCTAGCGCCTTCGGCGCTCGTTAGGTTTTCCCGTACCATTTAAGGTCGTCCTGAATAATTTGAGTTTATTAGTCCATAGGTTGGGTACTGTACGCTGCTTGTCTTCGAAACTAGCATAGCGATTCATTCAAACGCTAGTTATTTGGCCCCGGTTCTTGAGATAAGCACCCCCCTCCCCCACCCCCAACAAAAAATCCTGGCTACGGGCCTGGGATCTATTTTTTCCACAAATCCAGATTATTCTGTCTCTCTTGACACACAGACCACATTGCTTGATCATAAAAAGGTACGATGATTTTTATTAAAAATCATTTGAATATTTTCTTAACTATTTCCACGTATGTAATCTCTAAACTTAGAGCTCGTATTTTTTATAGTTGAATATATAAATAGATAGCTATAATTTAACTTCGTTCAATTTAAAAGCTCTAATACGTCCTCATCCTACGATGCCTTCGGCTCAGTTCGGACTCGAAAGGTAACTGTTTTCGAAAACTTGTCTTGCTTACAGTGTTTCCTCTTTTAGTTTCCACCAAGTTGTTATTGACTTATTTCGTGTTTGCGAAAAAATGACGCAGTTTTGCATCCTTTTTTCTTCACCCATAGCTTTCCTGTGGTTCCATTAACCGTCACAGATTTGTTCCTTGAAGCACTGATCAACGTCATGAACTGGCTTTCAACATAACGTCCATAGTTGTCAAAAAAGGTGACCTTTTGAAGCTTTTCGATATACCTGGCAGAGTTACGAGAGATATCCTGTGGGAAAGCAAAAGAATGAAAAGAAATTAAAGGTACTTCAGAATGTACCTAACATGGCCTCTTCTTTCTCACAAGTCAACACTACCTGCGGTATTTAGTCGGGAGTGACGTCACATTTTCACCCTTTAAAGTGATTCTTTAACGGTTAAACTAATGCAGTATCCTCAGAAGAACAAAGAATTTCAAAAGAAGTAAACAAGGGAACTTGTTCTTTTGAAACAATTTGATACACCGAAGATACAACAACAACAACAACAAGACTTTATTTATACCTTAGGTTCTAATACATAATAAATTGAAGAAAGAAAGATTTAGTTAACAAAAATGAAGGTAAGTGTCACCCACAATAACCTCGGGGTTAATCAAGCTGGGAAGATACCTTTAATCATAACTTTCTACCAAGGTTTGATCGATAATTTTAAACCGACTTATTACTTCGTGTTCCGGAAAATATGTTAAGATGATCTAAAAACTTGTCTAGTTTCTGGATGGTCTCATGTTGTCGGCGTTTTTTTTGCTTAGGAGCTTGCGTACAATTGGTTTATGTGACGTCACCCAAACCAATAGCCAATGTTATGACGTCATCAAGGTCAGTCTGGCGGTAATGACCGCGCACACGGGGAGAGAAAGAGGGCTTAGTAACTAGGCAAGACTGGTTTTCGAATAGTGCCTACTGTTTATAGATGATATTACTTAGGTAGAAACTGTAAAAACGAGTCTATAGTCATTGTAACCAGCGGCAACCGGGAATAAAAAATTAGTCTATTAGATGTTGAGCTTAGAAGCGTTCTGAATTTCACTATTAAAATGAAAATTTTCACAATCGGTTTTTATACCGCCAACATAAAATTGGCTTCCCTTTCGGGAGACGCACTAACAATTAAATATTAATTTAATACTAATATTGCTCAAAATACATGCAACTATATGACAAAATGCGCACTACACTCCCCTCCCCAACTCCCTTAGTATTACTCTTACCCTTTGCAGGACAATCTTGTTACCCCTCAACACAGCGGCATATTCCTCTTTGCCGAGCGGACGAATTGATGTTTGCAAACTCATATAGCCAGCATTACAATATTTTGTTATGTTGAATACAAACTCTGTAGGTGAAGAAATAGTTATTGGTAAGTAAACATGTAATTTCATCACTTGTTAAGCGGGATATTTTGCGCTTTGCGATTTGTTATATCTATGCGCATGTGTTTGTGTGTATTAAACTTTTTTCCAAGATGGAAAATCTATCTATCTGCGTATGTCCATGTGTATACTATGTGTGTGTATGTTTATGTGTGTGTATGTGTATGTGTATGTGTATGTCATTGTGTGTATGTGTACTGCGTGTGCGTATGTGCATGAGTTTGTGTATGTGTATGTGTACGCGTATGTGAATGTGAATGTGTACGCGTACGTGTATACTTGTGTGTACGTGTAAATAAAAGTGTAGGTGTTTGTGTATATAGAAGAGGATGTGAATGGCGATGTGTGTGTGTGTGCATGTGTGTGCTTGAATGTTTATGTGTATGCAAACATATATGTAAGTGTATGTGTTTCTGTATACGTATGCGGTGTATGTGTGTTGGTTAAATGTACATGTGTACCTGGAAAACGACCCAAAGAAAATTTAGTAAAGTTATTCCGGACCGTTTTTTGTCTGATTTTGTTAACAAACACCCATGTAGTTCGCATTTGTTGAAGGGCGAGCTGTCTAAATCAAGATCAGTCACTCTCGCCCTATGTCGGCGCTATAGTACTATTAAACAAGAGATTTATTTGAAGTACTTGAAATGTCGCGTTATGTGGGGTACTTACTCGTGTTGGTGTCGGTTTTTAAGCCATCAAATTTCAAAATCGAGGGATTTCCTTGCCGGTCCTCGCCCCATCGGAGAAATATCCCCGTCTCTCCGGAAATGTTCCTCGCAAATGAAGAAACTTGCACAACCTGTTCCATCCTTTCTTCTGTAAATGCACATGAAGGACTGCTGAAGCTCACGTGTACAGCGATAAGAAAAACCAGGAAGCTAAAAGTCTGTGAGAATAAAAAAAGTCAATCCTTCTTTTATCGATGCTTTCAATTGGCAAACAAACGATTTACACTTGCAGAACAAATAAAAAATAAAACCAAATCTCAACATCTTTTTAGCCAAATTACGAAACACACTTATGATAGAACTGAACGTTGCTCAATGAAGAGGAGCTTTGGAATCATTTGTTTTAAATGGGACAAACTTGTGTCTTGGCTACAAATATAAACATACTGTAAACAAGCTCGCGTACAAATAGTTACGCTTTTCTACCTATTAGATTATCTAGTTTTTTTCTTCTTTTTTGTTCCCTTTTTCACTGACTTTTTTATGATTCGATTAGTTTTGCTTATAAAGTCATTTCTCGGCTAGAAGAGAAAAACCTTCTTATTTCTTAGTTAGTTACTTCATAAGTCAAAATCGAACTGTTTTGTTTCGTTGTAAGAATTTGTAAGCTGTAAACACTTTGTTGAAGTACAAACAAACCTCATAATGCTTGTTCAGTTTATTTGGCCCCAGTTTACAAAATACAGCCAGTATATCTTTACTTTTGAACCATTCCGGGTTCATGTGGTTGTAACAAAGAGGTATAACTATAAGCAGTAAAGTTTAACAAGTTTCTTAATTTTAAATCTATACAAGTATTAAAGACTTTGTTAAGTTGATTAATTGTTTTAGTTCTTATTGATTATTATAGGTTGTTGTAATGTGTTTTAGCCTTGCATAATACACAGTGTAGCGTATTATTTTATAAGAAGACTCAATGCAACTCCCTCCTCAACTTTTCCTGGATAATGGCCGGACGGGTGGCGTGAAAGGTACGTACGTATGAGGTACAGAATAAATTGACGGTGCGGTTACGTTTTTAACACGTACGCTACTGCTTCTGTTGAATTCTACACACCTTTTATGCATTTTTTCTTAGCTTTAGGGGGTTGCATAGAAAAGTTTCCTGTTCCCGGCCGTTGCTGCTGGTTACAGCAACAAGAAATTCACGTGGTGTTAAATTTACATAACTGACATAATGGCGAATCTCCAACAGTGCACAGCCTATTGAATAGCTCTTATCCACACTGGAGTTTACGATCAGAGAAACTAAAGAAATCTATTTAATCCTTGTACACAGATTGAGATGTACATGAAAACAAAGCTTGTCAGAATTTAGCTTGGTCATCGCCATCGAAAAGCAAGCTAGTCACGTTCGCGAACCCTGTATTGACAGTTTCAAACATATATTTCTTAGTGCCATTTTACATGTATTGTTCCAGGCAACTAATTAACTCATTAAAAATATCAGGAAATAAGAACAATTTAAGAACAAATTGAGGCTGAACTCACTAAAAATATTGAGAACAGTCCAGTCTGAGCTGAGCTGAAAGTCACTGGTTCTTATAAAACTAAGCGTGTATTGAACAAGATCATGAAACTAACTGTTTCTCGGCTATCGTTCGCCAGTGGCGCAACACCGGCTGTAGTGTTGTGCATGTACAGCTTTGGTCTTTGTCTTTGAATCTTGGTTATCTATTATTCAATTGCTTTCTTGCCGGTTGATTAATAAAGCGAAGTTACGCTTGCAGTTGGTTTTTGCAAATGAAAAATAACAGGTACATACCCAATGCTAACAATTATGTTCAAAAACATTTTAAAGTATTTTAAATATATAACAAGGCTGAAAAAGTCAAAACACTCAAAAATTCCAGCCAAAGCCGAAAAAATTATACGTTCTTATAAGCAAAGCATCAGTAAACTTTTATAACTTTTTAATTACTATTACGTTAAAGGTCGTAACCTAGAATAGTTAGAGATTGCCGATACGGTAGTTTGAAAACAACTCAAATACTTCGTACATACCACATTTCGTTTCTTCATGTCCATTACAGCTGCTTTGCGTGGTACCACTCATAATCAATTAATTGAATGTGGCTGAACTCTTGATAATTCAATACTATACTTCTTGCGAGATATCCCGAGTTTGTGCTCTTAGGCCCCGTCTACACGTATTCGGATACTTTTGAATCCGCAAACTTTTCTTTCCGGATACAAAAATTTATTAGCGTCCACACGCATCCGTATTCGAAT
>JAOBRG010197874.1:0-17545 GCA_027574985.1 Umimayanthus nakama | reverse complement strand
TGGATGTAGGGGCCAACTCGAAAGCTCTGCTCCTTTGGCCTCTACAGCACAGTAATCTAATAACGACCATATCCATTCATCACGACATTTTATTTTTTATAACAATCACAGTTAATAACTCCTTCAGTCCTTGTAACTAATGTCAGTGCTAAATAAAAATTGAATTGAATTGAATTGAATTGAGTTCGGTGCGGTGAAAGCACGATGTCTAAACTAGGCCTAATATACCAAACTTGTTAGTATCATCAAGCCGAAAAAATCGCAATGGAAAACTAATCGATTTTAACATTCGAAGTGTTTCAACGCTCGATACATTCGAGTTTGAGGAAAATAATGGCATTTTATTAAGAAAAGTTAGGTCCAGTTTTGACATCGTGCTTTCACCGAACCGAACTCAATTACATTTGGCGCGGTGTCTGGCGCGGTCAAAGCACGGTTACGTTTTGGACACGGCACCAAGCACCGCACCCAATTGCTTTTGGACTAAAATATTGTTGGTTGTTCAAGTTTACTGCGTCAAAATGCTGGCACAGTGCTTAATCGGTGCGCCAATTTAGACATCGACCTTTCAGCGTGCTTTCACCGCGCCAAATCGAAATAATTGAGTTCGGTGCGGTGAAAAGCACGATGTCTAAACTAGGCCTAAAGTTTGCATATATGATTCCAAATCCCAGTCTGGATTGTTCTTACGTTGTTCTCAATTTTTTAAGCCTCGTTAATCTTATAAAATTAGTCTTAAAAAAACGTGTTCCTATTTCTATCAATTTCGCAGGCTTCATCTGTCAGAAATACCATTTTTCAGGTTATCTGAAATCTCAAATCCAATACATGTAAAGGAAACTTTATTAAAATACTACCAAATAAAATATTACAGCCTTTATAAGAATTGCAATTACAATTCAGTGATAAAAATATTTTTCAAAATTTTAAAATCCCGGAGCTTGCGTTAAAAACGTTCCATATAAATTACAATGCCTCTAAAAAAATAAATATTCTGGAAAGCAATTTATTTGTCACGTTTTGTCACGTTGGTATAATTAATCGGAATGTACGATGTGGTAACTGAAGACGCGTAAGCAGCTCTCGACCAATCAGAAGGCTTGACCTCGGGAGACTACTTACAAGTACAACTATTTTAATTACTAGCGAAGCTTTTTTGTGGAAAATGGCCCCTCAAGAACCTACATTTCGAGGTGTACGAAACAACAACCTAAAGCAGCATGAACTCAAGCAACCTCCACAAGTCTCATGTGAGAACACATGGGATATATTTAATCTTACAGTTGATCGAATGCCCATGGAGTTCCGCGAGCCGTTCATCGTGTCTGGTTATCGCAAGCCCTACGTGTCGGCTTGGGAGTGCCTTGTGAGCCTGATAACTCGTTGCAACGAGTGTATAAATGTGTGGAGCCACGTTTTAGCTACAATTCTCTTCATTCTATGCTACTGTAGGGTCTTTCTGTACGAGCACAACCCGTTGGAAGACCCATTTGTCTACCCGTTGTTGGCTTTCGCTATCGCTGTTTCCGCAATGTTTCTCATGAGCTCCGGAGCTCATCTCTTCAATAGTATGTCGCCAAGAATTCGTCACATCTGTTTTTTCTTCGACTATGCAGCAATAAGTACATACACATTTACTGCAGGCCAGATATTCTTTTTCTACTCACGACCGGAACATTCAAGCCTCGCTGTGTTGAACAGTTCGACATTGTTTCTCGGTGTTTCCGCTTTGCTGGCTTTCGTCACGACCGCCCTTTGCTGTGCCTCCAGACATCGATGGCGGCGTTATAAACACGTAATTCGAACAGTCTCGTTCACTGTAACATGGGTCTTTAATACATTTCCCTACACGTGGAGAATGGCCACCTGTACGAGTCAACTAGAATGTCACGCAATCTCCAAGCCATATTTCATGCAACAGGTGTGGTGTTTTGGAATTGCAGCTTTCTTCAATGCTTGCAAACTGCCCGAGCGCTTTATCCCGAGAGTGTTTGATTTCTTTGGGCAGAGTCACCACTTTCTACACATTCTTTGTGCTATTGGCGCAGGAGATGATTTCACAACTGTTTTATTGGATATGGAGGGGCGAAGACAAGTGTTGGAAAAACTGCACAGTGTTACATTTGCAAACAGCTTGGGGCTCATGGCCCTGGTGCTTGTATGGAACATAATTATTGTTCTGCTATTTGCCAAAACTTTGGGAGAGAATCATGAAGAGGAACATCATAAGGATTGCTAGTCATCCAGAGTTGTTTCATTTTCTTGAGGTTTGTTGTCATTTCAATTGACAAAGATCTCAACTCCTTGAGCTTAAAATCACTACCCAAACCCCAACCCCACCCCCCGACCCCTAAATAAAAAACACATATACTGTATTTATTCGAAATAGCACCCTCTCTCAAATAACCGCCCCTCTCGAATAAGCGCCCCCTAAAAAGATCAAAACTTAAATAGGTCCCCCCCCTTGAAAAAGCCCCCCCCCCCAAAAAAAAGTACTAGAATCGTTAGACAGTATTTGTTAGACTGTGGGCTACAATCAAGACTTTTATTTGATATCTTTCCGCTTTGAACTTGTTTAAAAATGATTTATTGGACAATATCATCATGTTGTACTTTGTTGTGTAGTGGAAGATATCAGTAAATTTGCTCAAGATTTGAATGTTTTTGTGACTAAAATGGTGAAAATTTAGTAAGCACCCTCCCTCGAATAAGTGCCCCTCTCGAATAAGCACCCCCCTAAAAAGACACAAAGTTTTGAACTTTTGGTTTTCTGAAATTACATTTTCTGCATTTTGGGAGCAGTTTGAGTGCAACTTGAAGATTTAGTGCCAGACATCAATTTTTTTTTGTAGTTTTAATTACAGACTTTTATTTCACTGGTACTTGCAACTGAAACACACTTCAAAAGAAAATTAAGATCATTTTTTTAAATTTTCTGACCAATTTACCATATTTATTGCTCAAAAGCAACACCTTCTTTTTACCATCAAAATTCAGGATACTTTGAAAAAAATGCGGAGACAGTAAGAGTGCATCAAATATTCAGAGGGTTGCAATCTCTGTATGTAATGATCATAACAGTATGAGTAGCACAACTAAGCTTCCTGTATAAACAATGCAAATTATCTGTTTTGAAAATTGATGTGACAATAATGACCATTGTTATGTGGCTGAATGATTTTGCAAGCTGTGATTGGTCAATTCCAGGTCGGTAAGTAGCCGTACGGACCGCTGACTCTTTTCAAAACCAGAATAATCCACAAAGCCATATAATAAACATCTTATTAGCCTCGTTTGCTCGGTCCATATGGCAAGTTATGGATCCTTGTTTTTTCTTTCCTTGTTTTCATGGCCCTCGTGCTTCGCTGAACTCCTTGGATGCCCAGGGCATTTGGTGTAGGGGAAATGGGAGAAAAAGAAGCGTGAAGGTGGCTGGGGGATTGGGAGAAGAGAAAGGAAGAGACCTTTTTCTTTCCCTTTTTCTCACTCCTTCTTTATCTCTATCCCTCTTTCCCAAATGCCCTGGGTTTTTGATGATGGCAGATGAGAGTATCCTGCTACCCTTTGATTGGGTGTTTGTCTAGCCCTTGCTAGCATCCAACAAAGTAAAGGTAATCTTGTACAACTAAGTCAAATGGAGTAAGGCTAGTAGGGCCCATCAAAATAAAAGTTAGTTTATCATTCCAACTAGCATCTGAGTTTCCTGAAGCATCTGCTTCGGATTTTTTTTAAAATTTGCTTGAATCTATGAAAAAAAGTTTACAGATTTGTTTCTGTTGTCGTGATTAATAATTTATAAGTTTAAATGAACACGATTTTCTGGACTGTTTTATTGCAGTTGAAGCAAGAACCCTCTGTATTCATGTTGTGCATCATTATCAAACTAAAGTATGAGTTCTTTGGATTATTGGCTTTTTTTGCCTGACATATCTTTGAACAAGGGTTTTGTTGAGTTTACTGACTGTTTAATTTTTTTAAAAACATCTTAAGTAAACCATGCAGCAGGGAAGTAACAAATAAATGTGTTATCTTGTTAAAAAAATAGAAATCTGTCCATCTGCATGAGATTTTTTTGAATTTTTTACCTAGATGGAATGACAAACTTATTATTTTTATGAGGCTAATTATTATCACTGTTTATTCTGGTATGAAGTTCTGCAAAAAATACATTTATTTATTCTACTGGTCATTGTCACATTTAGACATGATCAACCTTATAACAGATCCAATGAGTACAGAGTTGTTTACATTTAAACAGTAAGTTACAGCTATTTAACAGTTTCCTGAAGTGGAGGTGCATAGCCGAATATATTCTACCTAGTCCAGTGTTCTAGCCAGCTATGACAGGGCACCCAAATTTTGGTGAAAATAGCTTGGTTTTTTTACCTCAAATCATCATTAAGATAATGACAAGGTACAGGATCACAAAAAACTATAGGGCGCTTCAGGAAAACAACAGTGTGCACAGAAAAAAATTTTTGGTTAAAACAACTTGGGTCTTTTACCTCAAATCTTCATTAAGACAATGTACAGGATCACAAAAAATGACAGGGCACTGGGTGTAAACAACAGGGTGCACAGAAAAATGACAGGGTGCTGTGCCCTGTCTTTTTTTCCCTAGCTAGAACACTGTAGCCGCAAAGCATTGAGGTGGAGGTTTTTCACTAGGCACGAGCACTGGAGGAAACAAATAATTTAGTGTAAACGTAGCTAGTGAGGATAACTTTCAAAAAAAGTTTCATTTTTCTTAAAAAGTACAAAAAAGCATTGACAAAAATGTCCATTGTAGGCACACTTTCTACCTGAATACTAGAAATGAACAATTATTATGCATTAATATTAACTTTTTTTACCTTTCAAATCACATGAAAAGTGATGTAATTGAACATCACTTTTTGCTTGATCTGATTGGTAAAAAAAAAAATATTAATCTCCACAAATATTTGCTTGTTGGGTCTATACTAATAATATTTATTGCCTATGCTGCACATTTTTCATAGATTAATGCTCACATGCACACAGCGAAGGCATTTAACAATTAAAAAGGGGAAGTTGATTCACAGAGGTAATTAGAATTTGCGAAAATGTAACTATGTGGTGAAAGGGTCAAGAAAAGCACAAATGGTAGCCAGAATATTCATTTCCATTTCTAAGATATTTATTTGAATCAGTAAATTTCGTGAATATTGAAATAACATTGAGCAAACAGGCTATGTAAGCTTTGGTGTACATGTAGGACTAGTAAAAATCTCAGTTCCCACTTTTGGGGTATAACAATAATATTCGTTTCATATATGAGAAATATATGTTTTGTACATTTAACAATTTAATAACATAACAGGTAAAATAAAAAGATGAGTGTATTAAGTTGTGAAAAATTATATAGCTATTTAAGAGTTTTTTTCTTTAATCTTGATGAATAGTGTTAAAATATTCACCGAGATCCAAAGCATCACGATGAACATTGTAAGTGCCAATAGGTCCATCAATCACAAAGATTGAAGACATTAAATCGTTGTTTCATCATAAATAGTGGAGGTTATCTTGCCCATTGCTGTCAAGAGTAACTCCATTTCAAAGCTCCTAGAACGAAGTTGTTACCAAGTTTTCTTTCTACCGATTTGTATGCATACAAACGCTGTTTACAACCACTGACCATAAATCAGAAGTTTGCAGCAACTTGATGTCAAATAATTACTTTTCAGCGTTATACTCAAAATCCAGCTGGACCAGAGTTACAAATGAAAAACTAATGTTCTAATTTTTGTGAAGGATAAGTCGTTGATCAAAGCTTACTTGAGATCAAAGTTAAGAGAATAATATAGAATACTTTTCCTCTCACTTTGCCAACGTCCCATAGTGTGATAGATGCATGCTTTAAGCTTGAATTAGTTCTGCCTAATGAGTGTGCTCAACTTTCTATCCCCCTCAGTGTCGGTGCCTAGTGAAAAATATTCACCTCGCCACTTCGCGGCTCGGTAGAATATGTTTCACTATTCACCTCCACTTCGGGGGATAGTTGTTAATTATTAGCCGAGTGCTCGGTCCATTTGGCAAGATATGGATCCTCGTTTTTCAAATCATGGTCCAAGTGCTTTGCGCATGCGCCGTAAAAGGAAGGAAAAACCTCGGTCCATAACTTGCCGTATGGACCTAGCACTCGGCTAATAAGAGGTGTTTATGATATGGCTGAATGATTTCGCGTGCTGTGATTGGTCAATTCGATGTCCGTAAGTAGCCGTACGGACCGCTAGCTTTCGATCACTTTTTGCAAAACCAGAATAATCAACAAAATTATATAATAAACATCATAATAGCCTCGCTTGCTCGGTCTGCACGGCAAGTTATGGATCCTCGCTTTTTTCTTCCTTGTTTTCATGGCCCTCGCGCTTGGGCCATAAAAGGAAGGGAAAAACTCGGTCCATAACTTGCCGTACAGACCTCGCATTCGGCTAATATAGTACGCGGATTTTTGATAGTTTTTGAATTTGCATAGCATCTCCTGTCTTGCTGACTACACTGCAAAAGTAAATAACTGAATGTACATCTTCAAGCGGCTCTCCTCTGAGCGGTATCGGGTTGATGTTCGCTGCATTCATTCTCACAACTTTAGTTTTCCTTCTATGTATGGTAAGCCCCACTTGCTGGGCTGTGGTGTCGAGTTCAGACGTTTCCTCAAGCATCTGCTTGAAGGTTTAAGACAAAGGAGCTAGACCATCTGCGATGTCTAAGTCATCCAATTGTGAAGAGATCGTCCACTGTATGCCGTTTCTCTTGTTGGCTGTAGTTTCTTGCATCATTCAATAAATTGCTTGTTAGAACAGAAAAAGTGAGAGTAGGTCATTACGTTGAAACTTTCACTGGTCTCTGCCGTCATGTATAACTCAGTTGGACATGTCACTGTAAGAGCTTCCTTTTTTGCTCACGATCTTCTCTGGAACACCATAGCGTCTTAAAAGTTTCCAGAAGCTTTCTCCGTGCTTTCTCGAAATAGATGAAATTAAGATATAAAGAGACTCCAGTGATTGTTCTTCTACAAACGTAGCGTCGCGATGTGATCTGTACACGACCTTCCTTTTCCGAATCCTCCTTGATTTTCTCTGAGATTCGGATCCCGAGTATTTGCAGCCTTTCAAGAAATTCTCTAGTGAAACTTTCCCTGGAACTGATAGGAGAGTCACCCGCCTGCGGTTATCACAGTCCTGTAGATCTCCTTACTTTGAAATTTTGATGAGTTCACCTAATTTCCAATCATTGGGTACAACTTCTTCGATCCATATAGCTATAAATAGCTCATACAAGATTTCCACCGTGTGTTGACATCTGCTTTGAGAGCTACAGGCGAAATGTGGTCAGGTCCGGCAGCTTTTACATTCATCAAATGCTTGATTGCTCTCTTTATATTTCCTATTTTGCTTGGTCGTTCGCAGCCTATATCTAGATCAACTTTGGCTGAAAAAGTTTCCTTTGCGATGCTGATTTAAAAGTTCCTTAAAATAAATGCTTGCCCCATCTTTTTGGTAATCAGTATTGGTCAAAATTTGTTGTCTTGTACAGCTAACTGGGATTACCTTTACTGGTGGTTTTCTCAGCATCGGTTGCAAGTTGTTCGACCAAGTCGATTCTCTTATCCCATCTGATGCTCCGGATCTTGTCCTTCAGTAAATGCCTCCGTATACCGCAATTGGTCTTTTTGTTTACGTTTAGAACCTGTTTAGCCTTTGTTCTTTACTGGATACTCTTCATAATCTCGCATGATATCCAATCTTTCTGTTGGAACTTCTTCTTGTCTTAAACGTTTACGCATGTAGTGTTCAATGTTCATTCACGAGCATATTTTCATCTTCCAGCAGGTCCTGGAAGATTTTGTATTTTTATGATGTAGACTCTCAAGCTCAAGCTTTTCTTGATCTTGAATTCGGCGATGTGCAACTTTTTTTTAGTTTCAGCTTCAGTTTTGCCAGCACGAGATGATGGTCAGAGGTTGCATCTGCTCCTGCTAAAAGCGCTTATCTTGCAAAGATCGTCTGAATTTCTGGTTGATACTAACATGGTCTGTCTGGTTTTCAGTCTTGTGGTCGGGCGAATCCCAAGTGGCCATGTGGCAATGTACTACCCCTAATTACCATCCTGTTGGATGCATACAAGTCTAAAACAGTTCGGCATTTTCGTTTACGGTACCAAATCCTTGCTGTACCACCGGCCACCGCTTCATTAAATTTCTTTAATTTGACTGATGTTCGTGTTGAAATCACCCATGAGTATTGTTACGTCCTGGTTCTTCTGTTTTTGGATTACACTCTGTAAACTGTTCTGGAAGTAACTTGCTAAGATTCTTTGGAGTCGTTTCTGGACAACAAAAGCAGAGTGATGTCCAGCCCTGGCCTTGCCATCCGGACTTTTCCAGAGTTGTACTTTCTTCAGGGTTCCAACCATTCCCTGTAATCCCAACTGCCATACCTCTCCCACAACCCATTTTGTGCTGTGGGAGAGGTATGGTAGTTGGGATTACAGGGAATTTTCACACTGTCAGGCCTATAGAAGTGTAGAACTAAGTAAGGACCGACAGCAATTTTTGGGCTGTGGGAGAGGAATGGCAGTTGGGATTACAAGGGATTTTCACACTGTCAGGCCTAGAGAAGTGTAGAACTAAGTAAGGACTGACAGCAATTTTTGGGCTGTGGGAGAGGTATGGCAGTTGGGATTTCAGGGGATTTTCACACTGTCAGGCCTAGAGAAGTGTAGAACTAAGTAAGGACTGACAGCAATTTTTGGGCTGTGGGAGAGGTATGGTAGTTGGGATTACAAGGGATTTTCACACTGTCAGGCCTATAGAAGTGTAGAACTAAGTAAGGACAGCACATGTTAAAATCACAAGCCAAAATATGTAGAAGAAAGTACAACTCTGAAAAGGTCTGGATATCAAGGCCATTGCTGGACATGAGTGCAAAAGCAGTATCTTAAACATTCTACGCAAGAAAATGGTAGTGTTTCTGCCCACTGCTCTAGTTGAAGAATCATAACATTTATCATTGTGTTCCTCCTGTTCTCCTCCTTATTCCCTTCTATGAAATAAATAACCCCTTGATCAACGGCAGAACCAGCCTTAAATATTGGAACTCGCATGTCTGGAGCACTTTGCTACAGATCATTCTTAACGTCATATACTTTTGCACTGCATCTTTTTGAGCCTCTAAATACATAAACTGTGTGTTACTGTTGTTCAACATAAACCATGAATCTTCTTTACCATTGAAAATACCGGCACTTTCATGTTACTGCTCGAGTTAAATCTTAACCTATATCGGTTGCTGTACCATCCTCGCTGACTCCATCAGTTGTGAAGGAGCTAGGATCAGCTAGCTACTCTGCACAAGGCCGCTCGTTCGTGTATCATTGGCACTCATGCCTGCTAAGTTATAGTTTTTGGATAAAAATCAAACACCTTCCTTCCAGAGAGTCTACTACCACCACACATACATACATACGTACATACATACATACATACATACATACATACATACATACATACATACATACATACATACATACATACATACATATATACAGAAGACCACTGAAAGGGGCAACTCCAACAAGTAACACTCATCTTAGAGGTAAAAGTGCACTGAACAACTTCCCATGAATTAATGGTTGGTCAAACTGTTCTAACCGTTAAACTGTTGGGCTTGCCATCATCCCGATGATCCACCTTGACTGTTCACAAAGCTTTGGCAGCAACTAGCAGCATGACTACTTATCTTTGAAGTCACGTTTTCCAAACTGTAGTACTTTCTTTTTATCTACTAACTTTCTTTCTTCAGGCGCAAAACAGCAACATGCATCATTGAAGCATCTATTTGTCCGTTTTTTCTTTATGTATGTGACGACGAGCAACACACTACCATTATGCTGGTTTGCTAAAACTACAGTTTTCTTCAGTATAAACTACATTCATTTCTGATTTTACTTGATGAAGTCACTCTTCGTTCTTTGGAATGCAAATAGCTCAATTTCACCAAAGCTCACCATGGCCAAAGTCAGTCGCACATGATATAAAAATAAACTTTTTAGCTCCTAGTTCTTCCTGCAATCTGGTCAGGGCTGTGCTCAACTCAATAGACAAGCTTTTTTCTAAATTCTCCCGCTAAACCCTTAATTGCAAAGAGCCTGCGAAAATTACCAAACTTCCAATTTTTAGCTTGCTATCGTGTCGAGGATAAAGTGATCGCACTTTAAAAAAAATTTTTTTGTTCTATAAAAGACATTTATGTAGAGACTAAGGGAATGCAACAATTCGTAACGCCAGAGGAAGGTCCACACAAAGTTCAGTTTGGAGTGATTTGGACGTGAAATGAAAAAAGTCGAAAACGCGCTATCAACACAGGAATAATATCTGCACAGGAATCCTGAGGTAAAATGTGAACTTTATTGCTTTTCATATTATTGTTTAAAGGATAAAATCCAAGTATACCATAACTTTGCTTAAATCTCGATATATAAAGCCGAAAAGCCAATAGCTCAAATTTTTTATACATCCAACTGAATAAACAAGTAATGCTAGCTTGACGAGATACCGTACAAGTCCGATAATAAGCTCCCAAGAAATAAGCCTCATCGCCTAGAATTTTATACAAAGTCTCAAGAAAATATGACAAAAAGGCCCATTGAACAACTACAAGCCCCGGGGCTTATTATCGGATTGGTATGTGTAATGTTTATCTGAAAGTCTTCTGGATGTCGAGTTGCATGATTTCGTGTATCAACCCCTCTTCTCCCCCAAAAAAATTCCAATCGCCCACAACCAAGGGCAAATGAAATCCTGAAATCTGAAGGACCTCACCCCAAAACAAACGTAAGTGTGTATCTAACTTCGATACACTGTTTTCTCGATACCATTTGGCAAGTCAATTAACGGTATTGGCAAACAACCAGTAACTATTTAAATATATCATTCAAACACAGAAGATCATAGTTTAAAACCCAATGTCAAATACACTACCATAATAGAGATTCTCGTACCAAACGTCGCACGCAGTGACAACAAAACGAAACTGAATGCAAGACTGTTACTATGGTCAGCTAAATGAAGCTTTGTTATTGGCATACATTTCAACCTGCAGGACTATTTCTTTTTCCTTAACAGTCTTTAGGAGAAAGATTTTTCAAAAATTTGCTGGAACGGGTGAGAAAATCAGTGCTAAATCCATTTTTCAACTTCCCCACCCTCCCAAGAATCCTTCCCCTCCCCCTTTCCCAAACGTGCTAACTAACAATCTTCAACCTTTTCCTCCTCTTCGTCGTTGTCTAAACATGCAGCAAACAGCAACACGATCACGACATTTCCTAAAAGCACGAGAGCGGTCAGTCCAATTGTGTTGGCGAAGGTCACACTCTGTAGCCTTTCCTCTTCTCTCATTCCCTCCATGTCCAACACCATCGTGGTGAACTCATCGCCAGCTCCTATTGCTGATACGATGTGCAAGAAGTGATGACTTTGCCCAACGAAATCGAAAACGCCGATCATGAGCCGCTCGGGAAGCTTACTTGCGTTAGCTACCGCTGCAACAGCGTAACACAACACGTGCCGCATGAAGTAAGGCTTTGAGATTGCGTGACATTCCTGCTCGGTGTTACATGTGTACATCCGCCAGGTGTAAGGGAGCGTGTTGAAAAACCACGACAGCGTGTAGCCGGTAGTTCGCAGCAAGTGTTTGTGGTGCTGCCAGTGATGGCGAGATGCGCAACATACTGTCGTAGTGGCGAACGTAATCGAAACGGAGATGGCGAGAAACAATGTGGGGTTGTTCAGGACCGTTAGGTCTGAACCCAGAGGTCGCGAGTAAAAATAAAACGCTTGTCCTGCCGTGAATGTGTACACGCTGATAGCGGCGTAGTCGAAGAAGAAGCAGACATGGCGAATGCGAGGTGACATGCTGTTGAACAGATGAGCTCCCGCACTCATGAGAAACGCACTTGACACGCCGAAAGCGAAAGACAACAGCGGGTAAACAAACGGGTCTTCAAAAGGATTGTGAATCCTCCAGAAAATTGAGTAGTAATGACAACAGAAGAAAAACAACGCCAATAGATGGCTCCAAACGTTCAGAGATTCATTGCAGAGGGTAAAAAGGCTCAGAACACAATCCCATGCCGTCATGTATGGCAAACGGTACCCTGAAACGATGTACGGTTCACGAAATTGTCTTGGCACCTCGTCGAAGCGATACAGTTTTTGGGCGGCAGCGCCATTTGAAAGCTTGGTTCTGTTCTTGTAGACTTTGCTTTTGTTGTTTTCTGTCACCTCCCCGCTGAGTCGAGCCTTATTGATGCCATTTCTGTTCCGTGTTTCCAAGGTTTTGCGAACCATTGCGAAACTTTATAGAGAGTATATGAATTGTCAGGCAGTGAACACTTGTGCTTCGTTGCGTTCTGTTTGTGAACTTTCTCACGCAGACATAGAATGCTTGAATGCGCTCAAACAATATCAGTTTTTAAGCATCAAGATGAATGCCAAAAGAGCAGTCATCACGAATAATAAAATACTCTGATGCTGGAGGATTCTAGCAATTTATATTTTCGCCACACTTGTACAAATTTTCAAAGCTCGGCATTGAAGAACTTAATATATAAACTGAAAACTGAATTGGTGCGTATGATCGGACCTGTTGGCTGTTAACGAATACGGAATAGTTTCTTGCAGATTATGTAATAAAATTTTGACATGCAATATTGTCGCTAGTCAACATAGCTCGAGGCTCCACTCGACTGAACGAAAAACACGAAACTAAATTGCCTTTTTAAGCCATCATCCATCGTTATAAGACTTTGTCTGTAAAGATCACTAAATGGCTGAGCTTAAATGAGTTTGGAATTGCAGGTACTTTTGGTTTGAAAATTATTCCATTTTATTGTTTTACCAACGCCCTTTTGTTTTGAATCGCTTCCTTTGCCAAATTCCATAAATTAGAACAAATTAAATTGTTTGGATAATTAAATTGAACACGAAGATCGAATATTCTGTAAGTCAGATTCAAACAAGTATCAAAACAGAACTAAAACGTCGCGGAATAATTAGGTTAACATATAGTTTTAAGATCTTACTGTTACGTATTCCATTCCCTTGAAAGCAATTTTTAAGAAATTTTCGCCTATGTAAAAATAGGCTGTTTTAAAATTTATGTTTCAAAACGTCCCCATAAATTAAGGCTGCAAGGGCCGATGGGTACTACTTGTTCTCTCCGCCCTCATTATTACGCCATATTCTTGGTTTGCACTCAGTCTCCAGGGATTCAAATGACAAAGGTTGGTGGACACAACAAAATAATGTAGTTATAGCTCTATTGTTATTGTACACAAACATGGCGGCTGTGACGTCACGTGCAAACCAAGAATTTTGGTCATTGAATCAAACTAAAGAAGGTTAGCTGCATGAGAAAATCAGGCACAAAACACTAATATAGACCTCACTTGAGGTTAATTAAAATGTTTTTGAACGCTTCCACGTAATTCAAAAGAAAACCTGTGAAATATGACAATTTTGTGCAACCGACGGCCCACCCAGTAAACCATGTTTTACTACGCTAAGGCGCTTATCTGGTGTTATCTATAGCAAGAAAGCGGAAATAGGTCAGATACTGATTCAGTTCAGTGCGATATGAGAAGAGTTCACTGTAGTCACGAAAATGTGAAAAAACAAGAAATTTTTTTAAAAGCTTTTCGATTTCAACTTAATAGGGGCAGGACCAGTTGACGTCTATTTTTGGACTTTTTGAAAAGTTAGATATTTTTAAATATAATACTGTAACAAAAGAATATTATCTCTTTGTTGTATTGGAACAGCGGACTTTTGCGGTACTTCATCCGCACTGAAATAGAGCAGAATGTATTTCTATTTAATAAAAGAGCAACATTTTTTTCGCCAGTGTTTGACAAAAATTAAAGGTCGAATGAACTATGGAAGGGCTTCACAATACTTTGTGTTCTAGCCAACTCAAACAGTTAAAATATGAACCTGGCCATGGTTCATAAATAACTGTATATATTGAACCGCAAAACTGCAGAAGCGTTACCACGCGTAGGAATGAATTGGCTGAGAAAAATATAAGAAAACAGCGCACGAATATCAACAAAGTCATCCGTAACGTTCCGTGGGAAAGTAATAAAAACTAAAAGAGGAAGTTATTATTGACATATTGTTTAGTTTTAGGTTTGTCTATAACAGTTCAACTTAGGATAACTATTGGGATATAAATATAACATTTTTCTATGATCTTGGTTTTATAACCAAGATCATAGAAAAATGAGTTTTCTATGTATTTCTATAGTTCAAGCCACGTCACACTATTGCGTATTAGAAAAACATTTTAAAAGTTTTGTATGAAAACTCTTCTTACCGTATTGAACGGCCTATGAAAAGCGTACGAGTAGCGCGTCGCGGCCACGGCATATGTCAGCGTATGTCTAGCGCATGAGTAGCATATGATAAGCGCATGATGACCTGTTGTGTGAAGAAAGCGATGATGGCATTCCAAACGAGCAAGCAGGCCACTCTCAACCACTTCACCCACTGCGCCCCAGTTCAGCACCGTCCTTCGAATCGTTCGGTTTCTTTGCACCATCAATGTCCGAGCGGTATCGACCACCTTTCCAAAAGTTGAGTTTTTTGTGTGGTCTTAAGACTTTTCAAGGCATTAAATTTCTTGTTAAGTATTTTGACAGTTTTTATTTGTTTGAGGCAGAAATAGAAACATTGGCACTGACATAGTAAAAAACGCGATGACTTTGACAGTGGAGAGGTTATGCTGCTTTGAAGTCAGTACTGAGAACCTGGAAGCGGTTTGCCAGGATTCCGAAGGCATTTTCAACCACCCTCATGTCGCTGGCCCTGTAGTTAAATATCATCTCTTCGTTGTCCAGACCTCCATGGCTGTATGACTTCATCATGGTCTCCCGAAGGGCGAAGGCTTTGCCGCCGATGATGAAGCAGGGTACATCCTGGTAGTCATCGGTAGAGGATCATGGGTATAGGGAATCTGATTATTTCGTCTTTTGCCAATTTTCTGATTTAAGAGTCAGTTGTAGATCAACGCGTCTGATATTGATCTTGTGCTTGTTAAATACGTTTCTCAGTCGTCAGGAATACACCAAGATGTCTAGATACGTTGCAGATACGTCAGACATACGTTACAAATACTTTACTTATGCGCTATCAATACGCTATCACTATCATACACCTTCATTCCATCGTATGCCAGCATTTAACCAGCGTGCTTGACCTATGAGTAACAAACGTACCTCTAGCGTATCTCTCACGTATTGAACGTATGTATAGCGTATGCTTAGCCTATAAACTATACGTCCAAATACGCACAAAATCTTTAAGCATGTTCAAAAAAATATATTCTGCTTCACGGCATGTCAGCGTGTAAACGTACACATCCTATGACTAACGTTCCTCGAGCGATTATCAGCGTATACCAGCGTATGATTAATGTTTTGAAAACGCTGACATACGTTTGTGTGAAAGGCAATAGTTTGAAGGTTAGCATTACTACATATGGTTTGAATTCATTGAGCTACCAGGTTTCCAAACTATTGAACTCACCATCGAATAGTATTAGAATGTTAAATAATTACATAACTTTTAAGAATAACATTTCAAAGATGAATCTCGCTGGTCTGTAATATCGGCGCTGAAACAGCTTTCTTGACAAACACTTTTAAAATTGTTTAAAAAATCTATTTCTTAACTAGCAGTAATTTTAAAATTGTAAATAATGCTTAACTTAATTTGATTAGATTTTAATTGTATATTGTAAAAATGAGAGTTCTTATAATATTATTTTATTTTATTTTCGTAAATACCAGTAAAAGTAGCTTCTCAAGTTAAGTGTTTTTCACGTACTAGTTAAACTATCTTATTTTATCTTATGGGGCCTTAAAAATGTTAAGTGTTAGCAAATGAGTTGTATAAAAACATTGCACGTCAAATCGAGATGCACAACTTTTGCTCTTGTATAACATCCAAGGTACACAGGAGGAATCCTACAGTGGTGAGACAGCGATGTGCACAGCGCTGTGACAGCGAAAACGAGCACAGCGATGTGACAGCGAAAGTGAGCACAGCGCTGTGACA
Organism: Umimayanthus nakama; assembly: GCA_027574985.1. Classification (NCBI taxonomy): domain Eukaryota; kingdom Metazoa; phylum Cnidaria; class Anthozoa; order Zoantharia; family Parazoanthidae; genus Umimayanthus; species Umimayanthus nakama. The sequence goes on along the minus strand of JAOBRG010197874.1, from coordinate 1,407 downwards.
GCGATGGTGAGGATAGTAATGTTACAGCGCTGACAGTGACAGCGCTGTGACATCTGTGGTTATAACATCGATGTGACAGCTACGCAGACTAACGCCGCACAGTCTGAAATAAGATCTTGACCGTTGCGCGCAAAGCATTTCTGGATTGAATTTCGGACAAACAAAGCATGAAATCGCTTGCCGTGACTGGAATAATTTGGTGAAATGAAGAGAAAGAGAGCAACAAAACATTGCAGCTGTGATCGTGTGAGCTCTCCAATGGTGTATTTTCTGGAGACAACGCGTGCTGTTTTTGTGACATTCGTGACGTCAACTATGTGGCGTGCTCTAGGAGTCCTGCATCTAAAGGATGAAATTGCAACAACTGAGCTGATAAGTGGCTAATGTTAAAATTGTATGCATACATCTGGCTAGTTTTTCAAAAAGTTGACTGTCAGCGAAAAGCAAGGTGTCATTTTACTGAGGGACTGCCCAGGAACTGATCTCTCTAAAGCTCTTATAAAATTCGTAACATTGAACATCCAGATGAACTATTAGATTTACGACATTTTAGACAACATGGCATCGATAGATGAAAATCGCGTGCTTCTTAAAGGTAAAACAAGCTATGAGAGGCTTTAAAAGCCACACTCGTGCCTCATAATTGTATTAAATTTGAAATGAACACTGATAAAAAGAATAAAAAAAGTGATTCCGATTGCCTATCAACTGTTAGCTACCGTGATGCTAAAGCGAACTCATCTCGCGTTACGCATGCGAAGGACGTCGTGACACAGAACAAGCCTATGACCCTTGCCCCATATGTACAAATTGCACAGTTAAATAACTGTGCAGAAACCGCTTTGTCTGTCCTTGCTAACTCCTGAAAGCGAAGCACCGGATCCTTTAAGACTTTTCGAAATACTTTTCTGCAATAAAAAATCAAACCAAGTTCTTTAACTTTTAGGTTTTCTAAAGCAGTCTCAGTGAACAATTGGTAGACGAACAGATCGCAAGTCTTATCGACTTTGTAAGCAAAATTCTGTAAGTTTTCAAGCCATGTATGTGTTTACAGTATGCGGTATCTGGATCTCAGATACCATGTTTCTGCAGATTTTGCGCGGGAAAACTTGTCAGTTCCTGACAATCGGGGGTGGAAGCGGAATCTTGAATCATGAATCACGGCTTAAAAAAAGTGATTGAATCATGAATCACATCATCTCGCAAGCTGTGAATCATGAATCATGGGCAAAAAATAAATGAATCATGAATCTTGAATTTTTTTCTCATGATAGCACAAAAAAAAAAGTATTCCGCAATAATAAGTAAAGTGAAAGGATTTTAAAATGCGAAATCCATCCAAAAAGATAGAAGCTAACAAAAACAAGCATCCCTGCAAACCTTGCTTTGTCGTCTTTGTTTTTATCT
>JAOBRG010197763.1:0-17546 GCA_027574985.1 Umimayanthus nakama | reverse complement strand
GCGCAAAGCGCTCGGAGGAGTGCGCAAAGCGCGCGACCGAGCCTCGAAGTGCGTGCGAAGCGAAGCACGAGAGGCGAGCACGACTTGTTTCACTTGCAGGAAATCGAATCGAACGACGTCACTTTCGCGCGAAGCTCCCTGCTCGAGTTTCATCCGAATTGTCGATGGACGAATATCAATTATTTCTAGCTTACGCTTTGTGAGATCTCAAACACATTTATCTCAGCCTTTGAAACTGAACGTCTCGTAAGCTATCAAAGTGTTAATCTGACCAAAAGCTCTAAACAAACTAGAGTATAAAGTACCATCTCAACTATTTTCCCACTGAACGAACAACACCAGCTATTTGTGCGTTGAACTTGAACAGACGTGTAATTGTTTTGTATGTTCTATTTACGTCGTTCATGACTCAAGTCGCCATCGCATGTTCAGAATTACACTTTCTCCATTTTCGAAGTGGTCGAAACGTACGGGGCGACTGCAAAGGTCAAACTTTTACCGATCCTGTCGGAGACGAAGAAAACCGTCCTTGCCGCTCGCTCACGTTTAACTCTCTCAGTCGCAGTTGATGTTCACAACGTCTTCGTACCCAATTTTCCTTTCAGCAACAGCTAATGTTTCCTTGGCTGAATGGATAAGTCAGTGATCCTCCACCGGCTTTATATCTACAATCTTAAATAATATGCATCTCTCCATTCGGATTTCGAGCGTTGCTAAAACTCAACACCTTCGATTTTAAATTCCACAATCGCGTCGCGTCACCAAGTTGTTGATTGACGTGCACTAGCAATCTCGCTTCTGATTGGACAATGCACAACAGAAGGAAAAATCCTGTAAATTTGGCGCGCTGCAAGAGTGAAAAGTCCTGGACCAGATAAAGTGAATGTGCGAAGCACTTTGAGAAAGTCTACGACCGAGTCAACTGAGCACGCTCTGGAGAAATGTTATCAGCCTCAGTGATCGAGACTTACGCCTAGATTCATTTGGGCAAGATAACTCTCTTTCATACCTCCCCTTTGCTCTCTTGATCATTCTTTAGTGGGCAACACCCTTGTAGCAGGATCGATGCCATGAAGACCCCTCCCCCTCAAGATCTTTCACTGAAATATCAGTGCAGCTTAACCCAAGCCTCCGAGTACTGCTTGTGGCCATAACAAGCTCATTCTTTGACGAAATCTAAAACCTGGCGCACACGAGAGGAAACGGCTGAGCAAAACGTCTCGCGAGGCCGTTAGCTCAGCTGTTTCCTCCCGTGCGCGTATAAATTTTGGTGAAAGTTTTGCCTCGCGAGGTCCGGTGAGACAATTATCTAACATGTTTGATTTGATATTTTTGCCTCACCAAAGTTTACGCGCACACGGGAGGAAACGGCTGAGCTAGCGGCCTCGCGAGACTTTTTTCTCAGCCGTTTCCTCTAGTGTATGCCGGGCTTAAAACTTTTCCGTGGAAACTGATTGAATATTTATAAACAAAACTTTCCTTCTCTCCTTTCTGACAAATAATGCACAAATCAAATTCTAGATTTGCCTTTTCAGGGTCTAGAGAAGCAGAAACACATAAACTCGCCATAAAAGATCAGTGTCAGTAGCTTCACAACACTGACTGGCAATTCAAAATGACGGATCGCTAAAATGATGAAAAATACCGCTGACCAAAATTATCAAATAAGAAACCGCTGATCACCAAAATGCTAATTTTGATTATTATAGCAGAATTCAAAGCAGGTGTCATAAATTGGTGTCATACTATAACCAATCTGAGTAAGTTTGGTGACAAATGGTTCAAGTAAGAGATAATTATAGGCTATCTGATGTTAGAGCCTCGCTTCCATGAAAAAATAGTCACGTGACTTCCTTATTTATCTTTATGACTATTGACATGTCAGATACCATCCAATTATAAATACAAGCAAGTTTTGTGACAATTGGTTGCAATTAGCGATAGTTATGAGCAATTTGAGTCCCAGCCTCGTTTCCATGCTGGGCCGAACAGGGCCTATTTTGCAACCACCTTAGCAGCTGTCGGTGCAAGTCGCAAACTTGCCGACAACATTTTCTGTGTTTCTAAGGGTCCCCTTAACACTTCTAGATAGGTGGCTTGTTATCTTCAAGAAATTCCCACGGGATTACAGATGCTCCCTGACTAACAGTCTTTTGATGCTAATTGAGTGAGGTCATGATTGATGACTGGTCATTATAACAAGTCATGCAACTTGTGTGTTGACTACGAAAGTTCAATTTTTCATTTAAAAGATGATTACATTCGCTAAAAGAGTGAAAAAATACAGACAACTTTACAATTTTGTGAACTGCATTCATTAAATGTCTTTTTCTCACTAATTCCAATATAAAAAATCAGAAAATTTGAAAACCCAAGATGGCGTCTTCTTATGACGTCATTTATGTGGATTTTGTAACCAATTATGCACAACGTGGTTTCAGTTTATTCACAGTACCAAGAAAGCTCATTATACATACCAAATGATTAAGTCAATAGGATGAATCAGAATGTGTCGAAAGTAGAGGGGAGGGGTCCGATTGACTCCCCCCCCTCCCCCTCTTAAGCCTTTGTGTCATTTTTTTTACGCTTATGCCTTGTAGGGTTAATTGTACTGTGAATTAAGCATCTATCCTTGTTTACAGGCCCCGAATAGCCTCAAGCTTTGTGAGTATGTATGTTTTTAAGAAATGCAAAAACAAAAGCCGAAGTATACGATCATTTTGCCGCTCCTAGTCCCAAGACAATAGTAAGTTTCAGTTAAAAAGCGAAGGCGGAAACACTTCAGCAAAAAGTAAATTAACTAAACTGAACATCATGTCGTTCATGCTTCTGATATAAGTGACAGGCGAGGAATAGACTAGTTTCTTAGTACCAGTTGCCGCTGATTACAATGACTGTAGACTCGCTTTTACAGCACGAGCCTCGACCTTACGTTAAATATTCATAAAATCCAGAGTGAAAGCTCTGTGCATTGTTGGAGATTCAGATCTCGCAGGTATTTGTGAATATTTAACATCAAGACGAGGCTCGGGCTGGAAAGACGAGTCTATAGCCATTGTAATCAGCGGCAACCGGGAATACGAAACTGGTCTATTCTAAATATCGTTGTAATGATGTCCGAGAATGATCGCAGATCTAGAAGGGCTCCTCCCTTACTTCTTAGAGAATGTGTTCAGCTCCCCCCTCCCCTCCCGAGGCCCTCTCCGTGGTACCTATTGTTTCTTCGGCTATACAGTTATCCCCAGAAGTGGAGGTGACTAACGGTGGATATTGACCGACAAATATCCACCGCTGATCACCGACACGCGCGCGATCCGTCACGCATGAATGCTAAAAAGGAAACCGCAGTGCGTGGATATTTGCTTTTAATTGTGCAATCAGAACGCGCGTAAAGTGCTATTTACCTGTTAGGCAAATGCTAAAACAGTTTACTTGACTTAATATATTTTACAACCGATGAACAGTGACGTTGAAAAAGGATAAATTAACGGCGAGGATGTCTCATAGGAAGCTAAAGGGCTTATTTCAAATATTAGATCTCCTTCTGTCTGTGATTTATAAACTTGTACGTATAATTTAATGTCGAGCCATTATTTCGTAGGTACTGAACCAATCACCAAACTCCAACATTCTTCACCGTCTTGAACACCTTGGCCTTTGTACGGAAGAACTCATAGCTCGTGCTGCCAAATGGAACATTGCCTTGTCTTTCTTTGTTGCTCATCTTTACGTCTACGCAAAAACTCTTAAAAAAAGTATCTTAGGTGCAAAGCGCACAAACCGCTGGGCGCCGTTGTCTCTGGCAACTAAACATGGCCTCCAGTGGACAATTCATACTGACGACCCATTTCTACCCGGCCTGCCGTCGCCATTTGCCAACATGAAGACAGCAGTTACCCGTACTCAAGAGGGCGATGAGCAGACCGTGTATGGACGCGAGTACCAGGTTGGTGTCGAGGAGGTGCTGAAAGCCTACACCATCAACGCTGCCTGGCAGATCAGAAAGGAGAAAGAATTGGGGAGTCTGGAGGTGGGGAAAAAGGCAGATCTAGTGATTCTGTCACAAAACCCAACCAAAGTTGATCCATTTAAGCTGGAAGAGATCGAGGTCATCAATACATATCTGAATGGCCGTAGTAACGATTTGCACTTGTAGCATTTTTCTCTAACTCAGTAATTGGTTTAGGCTGTTTCTTTTATAAGAATGGCTTTTGTAAGCGTCAAGGTTTAAAAAGTAAAAATTTAAGAGCATGTTTGCGAACCTACTACAAGCTGACACCTAAGAAAGGAATATCTATTTCTGTAAAGTTTGATAATGAAACGGAGAACCTCTACTGATTACTTTCGTCAGTAAACTGAGCAGTAGGCGATAGACTTGCGGGTTTTTCTCGCTTTTAATTACGGGTTGGGGAAGTATACTTCTTTATAAAGTGATGGGGTGACGGGGGAGCGACTGTTACAATGAAATTTAATTAGTTATCTAAATGCTGTTCAACGCAAGATCTACTACTGAAGTGTACCCAAACTTCAAGAGGGGGGGTGAACTTAATTAACACTAACTCGACATTGGCCTCTTTTGGAGCTCCAGGAAATTGAGTCTGTCAACTTCGGTCTCTTGGCAGCTTTTGTGGTTTTCGTTAGAAAACGCTTTAGTTGACACTTTAGCAAAACTTGTTGGAGTAATCTCAAATGAATAAGTTGTGTCACCCAGAATGCTTTGCAGATTACGGTAGTCGTTTTGGCTAAAAGAAAACTTAAGAATAAAATAGATTAAACTTTAAAAGCAGATGCTTTTTCTTTTTGCTATTTTAATTAATACACTTGTGTAACTTGTAAAAACATCACTTATGGTTTACAAATACCAATAAAGACGATAAAGACGATGGTGCTAAAAACGTCAAAGACTAAAAGCTAATTTAAAAGGCCGGTTACAATTTAAGGCAATATTTTAATAGTGCTTTACAAGGGAGTTTACACAAATCTGATACACGCTTTTTTGTATTAAGAACAAACTTTATAAGAACACCCAAGCTGATATTTGCCCCAAAATTAAGAACAAGCTAAGAGCAATAACCAGGCTGAATTTTTTATCACAAAAATTTCAGAAATTTATTTTATCTTTGTACATAAAAAAGTGATAAGCAAGCCCGTCACGTTCGTGAACACTGGCGCCTTGACAGTTTCAAGTATTTCCACTGACGAAACCAAAGCAAACACATACTTCTTAGTGCCGTTTTCACATGCAACTAACTTACTGTTTTATAAAATCAGGAAATAAGATAAGTTTAAGAACAACTTGAGGCTAAAATCGCCAAAAAAAAATAGAACAGTCTAGCCTGAGCCGAGAGTTACTGGTTCTCATAAAAAGAAAAGCGTGTAAAACTCATGCCACGGTTTAGGCGCAACGACACTAAGGGTTCGGTTTCCAAAAGATGACGAGCAATTTTCATTGCGGAAATAACAAAAGAAAAGCTGCCGGAATAACACACCTAGTCGAACTGTTTCAAAACGGAAAACGTATGGCTTCTAAGTGTTTAGCAGGAAGCCAACTTCAGCAAAGCGAAAGCCGATGCATACCAGTTTTGTTTTCTTATCAAAGGCTGAAACATCGCAACAGTTTTTGCGGTCTTCGAAGTACAATTAAAATTTAGCAAAAGCTTGTATCAATATTAGCGTTTAACACAACATCTAAAACACTGAGAGCTTCTTTGAAAACCCGTGTCCGCAAAAAGGAACGAGTTTGTGAAACTAGTGAAAACTCGGCGATGGCTCGAGAGGTGTTTAGGGTGCATGAAAAATGAAATTTTTTGAGTCTCCGGCAGTAAAATTCGGAGAATTGGAATCCCATAAACATGGTGTTCCCATTGCAGTCGTCGCGCTTTGCCATTTTTTCCTGCAAATATTTGAGGGCGTTCACCCTCGGCTCAAATAATTAGACGTTCATATAAGAAGAGTGTAGTCGGCTCATTTTCAAATCTAAAATCGGCTGAAGGGCTGAACCAAATCAAAATGAAACTTGCAGTAACTGTAGTCCAATTAACGAGACGTTTTCTTCGTATGACGCCATCTTTTCTAGTTTTTGAAGAAAGAACCATGGAATTTGATGTGTGAACGAATGAGAACACTAGAAATTTTCAAAATAGTTCGTTCCATTTTTTTAAACTTCTTACCCTCGTTCTCAGGACCTTCTGAGTATTTTTCAAAATGGCGGTTGCTCCAGAAGGCCCTGGGATCGACCGAAAGTTTCCTCCCACAATGCAACGCAAGTTTTTGCAAAGGCGAGTCGAGTCGAAGCGAAATGAAAGATTTGTGAATGTTGGAGTATTTGGCTTGTGTTTGCTGTAGTTTGCACGAAGTTGGTCGTTTGTCTAATTGGAGATTACGCATGATATAATAACTGTCACCTTGACTTCCTATGGGGGCTTTTTTAGACAAGCCAAAAACTGAAAAGCAGACAGGTACTGGGTCTGGAAATGGCCTTCGTTTCGGCTTGTCATCCATGCAAGGGTGGCGAGTGGAGATGGAAGACGCTCACGCAGCTGTTGTAAGTTTGCCGTCAGGTCTTCAGGAATGGTCGTATTTTGGAGTCTTCGATGGTCACGCTGGTGCTAGTGTTAGTAAATATTGCGCCGAGAACCTGCTAAGCTCAGTTTTGGCTGCCGATGACTTCAAAGCAGCGACGAAAACTGCATCTTGTCCGAACACTGACCAGCTGAAATCTGGAACAATAGCTGGATTCCTGGAAATAGATGCAAAAATGCGTGATCTTTTTCCTGAAGACAGGAGTGGCACGACTGCTATTGTAGCTTTTGTTTCGCCAAATCATGTCATTTTCGGAAACTGCGGAGATTCTCGAGCGATTTTTTGCAGTAATGGAGCAGTCACATTTTGTAGCATCGACCACAAACCTTCAAATGTTGAGGAGAAAAATCGTATCGAGAAGGCGGGAGGAACCGTTATGATGCAGAGGGTCAACGGATCTTTAGCTGTGTCAAGAGCACTGGGAGATTTCGCATACAAAATGGACACAACTTTAGCTCCAGTTGACCAGCTGGTCTCTCCCGAACCCGAAGTGAGTGTGGAAAAACGAAATGGCCACCAAGACGAGTTCTTGGTTCTGGCGTGTGATGGTGTTTGGGATATCATGTCGAATCAAGAGGTGGCCGATTTCGTGCGTTCCAGATTCCTACTTTATGACGAGGTGGTGCCAGTTTGTAATGAACTGCTTGACACCTGCCTGGCTAAGGTTAGTACAAAAGAGTAGACCCAAAGAAAGAGCCTTGTAAACACGAATAAATCACTTATCAGTATCGGAAAGACTTGGTTAAACATGGTTTACGGCAGTTAATATTGGTTAACACACGAATAATTGCAGTTTTACTAGAGGTCAAAACTGTAATTCTTTTGGAACCTTGGACAAATCAATTATATTTATTGGCCAAAAACCTTTTTTAAAAATTGTGCGAAGATAGATCAAAATTAAAATGTAGAATGTTTTACTGTTACTAACTTTTTCGTGTTTCCACAGAATGTGTTGAAACATGACTTGCAATTTGCACGGTTTTCAATGAAGAAGTTGCTGATTTTGCATATCTGCATAATATTGTTCCAGTTTCAATATTAGTCATCATGACCATAAATAACACATTTTGACCATGTTTGTTGGACAGGAAATTTGAAATCTTGTGTTAATTCATGAAACATGTACAATGATGCAATAATTGACTCAAGTACTAAAAGTACAGGGCAGTGCACTTTGAACATTTATATATGTGTTTAAAGTCAAAAATGTCTGTGTGTTCTTTCTCACATTTTCTGTCAGAGATTTTTAAGCAACACCATTTTATACAACATGAGATTTTGTGGTGAAAATATTGAACTACCAGTCGAGAGTGAAATGGACAATTTTTTACAATTCTTGGAAAGAAATTGTTAAAATTCCATTTTGGATACATATTTGTCAATTGTGGTCATAGCCCAGAATGCAAATGACTCATATGCATAAATTCATGGCTTAAGTTTGAATAATTAAGCTCGGCTCATCAAAAACTCTTATCTTTGAATAAATAATTTAAAAACTTTTCTTTAGTTTTAGTTTTGAAAAATTACATTTTTTTGTCTAACATTTTTGTGAAAATCTGATCAGTGGTCTCATTAAGCAACACATGATTAAACAGAGTTGAATTGATCATTCAGAGAATGAAAGATGATTTGGTGTTTTGTACTGTTTATAGTTTTACCTTTTAATCAACAAAGAGGCATGTTTGAGGAAGTAACATACAGTTATTTTGTTCATCTTTAGGGGAGCCGCGATAACATGAGTGTGATAGTGGTAGCTTTTCCAGGAGCTCCTAAGGTTTCGCAAGAGGCTAAAGACAAGGTAGAGTGGTCAATATGGGGTCATCCTTTACTCTAAAAATAAAAAGACAATAAAAGTAATCCAAACCTTATTTTTAAAGAATGCAAACCTTAACAAAAGCATACACGCTTTTTTAATAAGAACGAGTAACTTTCAGCTCAGCCTGGGCTGTTCTTAATTTTTTGGCAATTTCAGCCTAAAGTTGTTCTCAAATTATTCTTATTTCCTGATATTTTTAAACAGTGACTTACTGCCCAGAACAAAATATGTAAGATTGCACTAAGAAATTTGTGTTTGCTGTTAAATGAAAAAAATTTGAAAAAGTTGATACAACATTCGCGAACGTGATGAGCCTGCTTAATCACTCTTCCAGTGCCTGTTGACCAAGCTAATCTCTGACAAGCTTTGTTTTCATGTACATCTCAATCTGTGTTAAAGGATCTGTTAAATTTCTTAATTTTTTCAGATCAAAATTTCAGCCATGTGATTGTTCTTATCTTGTTCTTTATTTTTGGGCCAATCTCAGCCTTGGTGTTCTTACAAAAAAGCGTTTATTGTTAAAAGGGTTAGTTATTGTTACTGTTATTGTTCAATGATCAATGGAATACTTCGTTCTCAGAGTGGAGCCTACTGTCAATACATGTGTGGGTTGTTCTTTACTGAAGTCAGTTGCTTACAGTTTGACATTAAGAAAACTTAGAATTAGTGAACAAATCGTATACATGAAAAAAATTACTTGATTCTAACCTGCTAAGAGCACTGCTATGATTTTGTAATTCTAAGGCAAAAGAGCATAATTTTATCAGAAATTTTTAATGAACCAAGCAATTACAACTGCAAAAACATGCAATCTGATTGGCCCAGAAATGGTGATGTTTCAAAATAAAGCAGTTGCATGCAACAAGAAAGTGGCCTGATCTGATGTGCTGTGCAGGGTGTGACAAGAAAGTTGATAGTAGCCAAAGTCTTGACAGCCCTTTAATTGTGAAGACCCAAGTGGTTTGTGTAGTTTGAACTTGAAACAAAATAATTTTTTTAGTATATGATTAAACAAGTAATCTAACCTTTTTTCGTTCAATATGGAATTAATTAGCACTAAGTCTTGTAAGTTAACAGGCTCACACAATTTTGATTCTCTTTAAAACACGCTCATGCAAAAAAATCCCTGTAAACTTGAATTTATAGAGGTTCTATTACCCATACAAATTAATCAAACAACAAGAAATAAACCATATCAGTTCTCTCTTATTATTAGAGTAAAATGACAAACTGAAAACCATGCCTTTCAGAGACAGATTTTCATTATTGGGTATTTTTTGTATTTATTTACATTTAATTAACATTAATACAGATTTTGCTGACATACAGTAAATGTTAACAGCTTTGTAATAACATGCTAGAGCTAACTTGCAAATTTCTGCTAAACAAATCATCCTCTGTTCATCTTAATAACTGTTTTGTTTATTAGTTTTATCATCTATAAAAACAAAATTAAGTGTACAATTGAAAACTGCAAAGAATGTATTGATTATTAGAAGCTGATAATTGTCAAATGTAAGTTAACTGCAAGACAGCTTGTTTTGCAAGCGGTGCATTGTACATCCCAAAGCTGTTTTCCACCATCTTGAATCTTTCAGTCCGTAGCTACTGTAGCTTACCAGTAACAATGCATCCACAGTTTTGTCACTGAATAAAGTTTGTTTCAATAGCATAAAGAACAGGTGCTGTTGCCACCATAGTGTTTCGGGAAATCAAAATGGTGTCAGTTTTTTTATGCCTTCTAAAAGAATGTACTTACTTTGGTGATCTGTATTGACACTGGTCTATTTTTCTGAGTCACCATTGTCACAATTTAAAGGCAAATTAAATAAATTGAGATCTTGTTCTGCTGTCAAGTGATATTGATAGATTGCTAGTTGGAATTTGGAAGGCATTGGGGGGGGGAGATTCTGAGCAGGAAGTTCATGGGCTATATACCACAGAAAAACAGGTGAAGTTAAGTGCTGTTTCATTCTTTATCAGTGATTGTTTTTTTTTTCCCTTTGACAGGAAGCCATGTTGGAAAAGTTACTAGAGGAGAAAGTAGTGGGTAAGTTCCAGTAAAGTGTTAACTTTGATTATGATCACTGAGGATGAAGCAAGTGATTTACATTGCAAAATCTGGTTCAGAATTATATTGTTATGTAATTGCTGTGTAGAAGTAAATTTCTATACTTTCAAGATTACAATTTTAGAAAAACACTCAAGGTTTTGACAATTTTAGTTTGTTATTTTGTTAAGTTAGTACTTACACATCTTCCCTCTAGTTGTGTTGTAGCTAACTCAGTCCACCAATCTTATCAACTTCTGTCTTCTCAAAATTTACACCCCCTTATTTCAACCAAGCTCAGACTGAAGAGGGGGCGGTACTCAAAAACTGTTTAAGGTTTCATGAATGTTGCTGGCTTTTAAAAATTGTATTCTTTTTATGAATTTTCTTCTTACATTATAAAAATGTTTGGAGCATAAAAGTAGTTGGTTATATGTTCCAAACTTCCAAGGCTATTTGAATGTGATTTGCAGGGGGCAGGTGGTGAGAGTTCATCGACCCAGCATTATGAAGAGTAAATTAAAGCTGTCATGTGACATATTGCTGAATTCTCACAAACCCTTTCTACAGTTTCTTTGTAAATAAGAGAATTTTGCTTTTCATCTTAGATAAGTTGCTTTGTGTAATTCTCATTACCAAACAACTTATATGGATGATGTAAGGAGAATTTACTTACTGATAGACCAGTAAGAGCTGATTTCAAGGGTCCATGGGCCTATGTTCTGGCAGTGTGTTTGATTCATTGGAAGACCAGTTTTGAAAAAAAACTGTTTTTTCTGCATAAGCGAGTACCGCTAAGCAGAAAATTGATATTGGGTATGTTTCTTGCTTGTCGGATTTGGTGTGTAGAGCTATGCACTAAGTCCCATTGGCAAAAAAACTATAACATCAATGCTCTATTCACATCATTTGTTACATGCGTTTAATTGAAAGAAAGAAAATTTAATATTAAGATGTGGCATTCACAATACACCTGGTCATCATTCAGTTTCATATTCTTATTTGCATAATTCTTGATGTGTGTAACAATATTACTTTAATTATTGCATCTGCAGCGATTGTGGAGGCAGCCACTGACAAGACTGAGATTGATCTTGTCTCTGTCATGCAACAGTTGTCGTCTGAAGAGATCAGAGACCTCCCCCCTGGGGGTGGACTTGCTTCCAAGTAAGATAAACGCGTAAAATCCTCTTTCTTTGTTTAATCTTTTGCTTGCAGGAAACAGAGATTGGTTCGTGTCATTCATAATTCTATTAATGCATTCAACAAAGTTTGCAATCTGAAATGGTTCTTGCTCCGACAATCAGAACAGTAAGATTGTTATCAATTCTTTTTCTTTGTCTTCCACAGGCGGAAACTACTGCAAAGTGTCCTTGACCGACTTCTCCCCAGGAAAGATGAGGACAATGATGAGGTCAGTATCATTTTGTTGCTACATAGTTATAACTGGAAATGGCAAGGTTTTGAGCCATTGAAGCTGATACTTATTATGCCATAGAAAGTTTGTTTATCAACTGCTAGTCACTTTCTTGTACTCTGATCCTATCTATTTCATGCACCTGCCCATGAATTTTGCTACATATTTTTGCTTTAACCCTATTTAGCTTGCGCATTTTTTAATACTTTCAACCCGGGGGGGCTGATTCTGCCCCCCTCCCCTTCACCTTAATTATTTTATTATTAATGCAAATCAAATGAAAATTTGTGCAATTATGAATTAGTGTAAACTCTACATTTTGAGGTTGTGTGTTTTTCAAGTATGCTATAACATCATAGTGACATATGAAGTTGTTTTTTAAGGTACTGTAACCTCGGTAATTTGAGACAGTAGAAAGTATTTAGATGTCAGACCAATAGAATCAAGATACAAACTAACTTTTTGATGTTGTGAATTGTTACTGAAATGCAGATTGAGGTAGGATTGACAGTCATATTGTCTATTTCAGGTTTATTCCCCTGTTTAATAATATTTTTTACCAAAATATGCTATAAATTTGATGAGAACACTTCTCTTTCAAAAAATGGTCTAAAATGCCTTAAAAACAACCACTTTAGCTAACTGGCCTTAAAATATCTTGTGAAATACTTCTATTTCCAGTAACCTTCTATAACCGACTATCTGTTTGATAGCCTTATTAGGTCGCTATTTACCTATGCTATTGAGGTTTGGGCGTGTGCCTATGACGAGAAATACCTAGCTCAAATAGATAAAGTTTGTAAAAGGGTAAAGAAATATGGGTACATGAACAAGCACATAACTATAAGTGATATAATAAGGACTAGAGATAGACAGCTATTAGAGAAGATAATCATTAACAATCACTGCCTGAATGACCTTCTCGCAAATCAAAGAACTCGACGTTTGCGAGAACATGGTCACAACTTCATTTAACCTTGTGTAAATACCAAACGATTTAAGCACGCTTTTATCAATAGATGCCTTTTTAACATTTTATAGATTCAATAGTCCTGTATTTATATAGTTTTTCCTGTTTAGATTTAGCATTTTATAGTATTGGTAAAGTTCTAAAAATTGTAAACTCACATGTTTGTTGTGAGTAATTCAATAAAGATCTTATTATTATTATTAATAATAATAATATTATTATTATTAATCTGAAATGTGCAAACTAAGGTGTTTGTTGCCATAGCAACCAACATAAAACCCTTATTACTCTATTGTTACTGATTAAAATCAATTCAAAGTAAGGATATAAAAAAGTCATTGCCTACATTTTTATTTCCAAAGAGATGGTAAAACACCGCTATGTAAAATTGCAAAAATAGTTTTAAATTACCCATAATGCACCGCTTCTCAACTTGTCTCATATTTTGCTCCTTATTATTGTAAAGAACATAGGCCTTGGTGGATTGTGCTCCTAAAAGTGGCATATTATGCTACTAGAAGAGCTCAAAATTATGCCAGAATTCTCAAATTATGCTCCTGATTTTCGAAATTATGCTCACAAAATGACGTAGATCTGTGCATATAGGCGCACAATAATGACACTAAATTATGATGTTTTTCAACAAATTGTTGTTGTAAATTTAATTGTGTTTAACGTTTTATGGCAGTTTGCCTCAGCTGCCCAAATCAGCTGCTTGCATCTCTAAACCATTCGTAAAATGCATTCAACGACCTAACGATCACATTTGTAGATACAGACTAAACCAAAAGAATATAGTTCTCTCTTGATTTAAACCAATTCAAACTATAGAGAACAATATCAATAGTAGTTTTAAATTTAATTTATTTATGTAGAAAAAACACCATATTTACTAAATTTTATTAATTTATGCTCCAAAAAGTGCTAAAATTTGCTAATTATGCCATGGCAGTGCTCGTTTAAGAAATTATGCTTTTTCCTCCAATTATGCCAAAAATTATGTTAGCACAATCCGCCAAGGCCTAAAAGAACATATCTACAGTTTTTCTCATGTGTTTAAAGTTTAAAATTTCACATTGAAGCATTTGGAATGATCAATAAATAAAAATATGCAAAAAGCATCCTTGATTCCATGGTTACCATGGCAACAGCATAAATTGAGGAGCTTTGAATTGCACATCAAAAGATTCCCAATATAATTTCAGGGAAAAAGGTGAAAATTTTGGATCTTAAGTCCCAGCCTTTCAAAAGTTATTCTAAGGAAACCCTTAGGGCGGGTAAAATCTCCTCCCCCCCTCCCCCCAAGGGCCAGATAAGGTTGAGGTCCTGGGACTCCATCATCTTGCTTTTTGGGGTCATCTGAAGTTTTAAAGAGGTTCCTTAAAGTTGGATTCATGAGAGCAAGTTGTTTTTGATCCCATGGATCATTACAAATTCTAAAATGGATATTTTGGGAACCACCTTGCATAAAAATGCTTGATTTTTGCTATATTGTGATTCATACTGCTATTTTAAATGGTCGTTGTACTCTGTTTTAGATTCACAAGACATAGTTTTCTACTGTATTTAGTATATGTGTAGTAATAATAATAATAATAATTTATAGTAGTTGTCTATTGCTTGATCTTCTATAGGCATGGACACCTCCCTTACTGAAACACAATCCTCCGGATCATCAGGTGAGTGACACTGTGATAGTGTGAAATATGTTCCAAAGCTGATTGTGTTTAGTGTTGTAGTAACTTGCTTATCGCAAATAGTTAACCAACTCGTTTTATTAATAGTTGCACTTGCTAGTTCAGTGCACACCACAACAAACAAAAGGCTGATCAAGGAGTGGAACAAAAATTTGTTGAGCTCCTCTCAACAAAAGCATTTATCAGAGCAGTCTCCACTCCTAGTTCTGACGGTTTTTATAACACCTGGGTGCATCCACAGCAATTTTAAATTTTATCTGTAGATTAGTTCAACTCCGAGTTCATTTTTACTTGTACTTTTCATGGTATGGCATGGTTTTGTATTCAGCAACGAAGGGCCCTATGTATATACAAATTAGGTACAATAGAACGTGAAATGGAAATATTTACAACATTAAGTCTTTACTCAGTCGTGGCACGAGTGGAGACTGAAGTGAGGTTGCATTCAGTTATTTTAACCCTTGAAGCACCGTTGTGTATGCAAACTGTATGTGACGAGAGAAACAATAACTTGTTGAGAAACACGGCAAATAAGTTGAAAAACACACAAACTACTTCCTTCATTCGAACTCCACTCTCACAAATAAAATTGCGCGATGAAAAATAGGAAAAACAATTTTGGGGTTCCGACTTATCATATCACCACCAAGGAAACTGACCGCGTGGGACCGGGGACAAATCCCAAAATATGGCAGTCACTGGACCGAATCGCTAATCGCGACGTGAAGAAAAAAGAATAAAAAAGAAAAACAAATTAACCCAAACTTTGACTCGTTGTACCACGAGTAGTAATACGAGTTGCCGGTATTAAAGATTACAAGATTTTTAATACGATGCATAAGAAGCGTTAACAAGTTTAAAACTTGCATAAGTTTAAAAAATTATCAAGACTTGTAAAGGCCAATGTTTCGCTTAAGACTTTGTGGTGATTTGGCCTGTTTCTGTGCGTTTAGGAGTTTGCTAAAAATGGCAGCTCCCCAAAATACTGAATGTACTTTTCCCTCATGTGATTTCCGTGCCATTTTGAAATTTGAACCTTATTGATTTCAGGAGCCCATGGATTACAAGTGAAACCGTCGCAGACTTGCTATCAAGAAACTCGCATCAAGATTGAAAACACTAGCATACACACAAAGCTGATTTGGATAATCCTGTTTTGTACTGCAGGAAGTGTACAACTCTTTTTATTTCTGTATATATATAGACAGAATGTTTGCACCACTTCAATAACTAAGAGATCGTGTAAGATATGTCCAGTACTTAAATGTCAATAAACTTTATAGTTGTGCTTTTGTCTGATTTTTGTTCTTACCAACTGACTTTTCCACTGCTTTACTGTCACTGAAATGCAATGCACAAAATGAAACGTACGAATGGAGCGGAATCAACAAGTCGTCGATGTCTTTCTTCCTGTCGATGTTACGGTGTGATTCTTCATTCTCTTTGGACGCCGGCAAGAGGGTTTTTGTTATAATCCTGGGCCCGGTTGTACAAAGAATGGATAACTTTATCCAGCGGATAAACCGCTATCCAGTGGATAAAATTGACGCGTTCTTGACTTTGATTGGACAACGCGCCAATTTTATCCACTGGATAAGGATTTATCCGCTGGATAGAGTTATCCGCTCTTCGTACAACCGGGCCCTGGTTTCTGCATAACCACCCACCCTCCCATAAACATAAAGATAAGCCTAACCGCCATCTTGACTCTAACCCTAACCTAAGGGAGAGCTGGGTGAGGGCTAGCCCCCTTGACAGGCAATTCTAAGCAGTGTTTCTTTTCGGAAACTTGGGAGGGCGTGCTGAGTGATGGTAAACGAAGGTAAAGGAGGCTGACAAAAGTCAACATGGTCGTGGCCTTTGGCTGCTCGTATACCAACTGAGGCCGAGTGGTGACAGCGTTTTTTTGTGAAATAGGTATGCTCACGTGTCTTTTGACGGTAAGTGTCTTTTGTAGGAAGAACATCTAAGGGACTAAGAAGCATGTCTGAACTGAAGTGGCCTGGCGTAGTGAAGTGAGACGGTACTGCGGCTTCTGCAGTTGCGTGACTGGAGTTGTTTGTGTTCGGTGAATCTTTTGCGAAGTGTGCGCAGAAGGCCAACACATCGTATAGTCTAAATTTGTAAAGTTACGGTTATGTGGGTTTTATTACTTCGCGTTTTTCGCCTGTGTTTGTGAAAGTGTATGATTCTTTCCATATTCTATCTGTAGTCATGTTAGACAGCCTTATGTCTTGAGTTACAGCAGAAGCTGCCAGGCGGGAGGGAGGGTAATTGGCGGACTTAAAAGGTCACAAAATTTTGAAAGCGGCGACAAGCAACCGATCAGGAGTTTCTTTAAAGATTTCTTTGCATCTGTCTGACGTATGGAGGAGAGGCTCTTGAGTTTATTGTGGAATATTTTCTGAATGTTTGGCAGTGCCAGGCCGGATTGTTTATAATTGCAAAAGGAACCCTGTCACATTTATTATCTCGGCCATCTGTGCATTGTAAAGTTTGTCTCCGCGTGGTACTTTACTAGATGAGCTCTTGAAAGCGTTTTTCTAAAGCGATTTCTGTTTAGTAGATATGACGTAGTCATACAAGCTAGACTATGGGATCGATTTTTTAGTGTGAAATCAAGGGTTCATTAACGTCTTTTTCCTCTTTATACTTCTGGGCCCGGTTGTTCGAAGGTGAGTTGAATTTAACCCAGGGTTAGGCGAAACTTTAAACGTTACTCCTTCATCTAGAAATGCATTTGGTCTTTCCAAATAAGTATTGAAAAACACACCAAGTAAACCCAGTTTTGTAAACTAAATATAACAGACCAAATCAATCTTTAAGAAGGTAAATTCAATTTAACTCTGGGTTAGCCAGGGCCGTAGCCAGACACAAAATTTGGGGGGGGGGCATTTTTAAGAAACGAAAATCCTTCAAAGTTGGTTTGCTATACTATAAAAAGTGTTTTTTTAAAGTTTTAATATACAAAAAATTACTTCCGGTCCAAAATTTAAGGGGGGCAGATTGGGGGG
>JAOBRG010197762.1:0-32764 GCA_027574985.1 Umimayanthus nakama | reverse complement strand
TGACTGGTCCCTTAGTAAAACTCGGCTCAACACGTTAATAAAACAGTTGTGCCGTGCTTTTTGGATTTCAGCGAGGTTGGATCAAATGTCAGGCCGAGGATCCTGCGTCTGGTTGAACGATTTCGCTTCCTTCCTAATTGTTTGACCGGAAAGCTCTTGCATAATTTTTATCTTTGCTTTCTCTTCTTGCAGCACTGTAAGGTCGATGACCATGCCTTGGAACTGAAAATGTCTCATCGCAAGCCGAGGTAAGTAAATGCAACATACTCCTTGGATGTCAGCACATATAGACGTATTTGTCCAAAATGCCGGCGTACTAACATTGAAGTTGTATGCCCATTTGTAAAATTTAGTTTTAGTATTTCTGCTAGTATTTTAATTTAATCAGCTGCTTTAGGCTAGTAGTGGCTTATAGCCAGCGAAGTGATAATTGAAGTAGTAGTTTCTTAAACCTTTGCTGTGTCTCGTTTCCCTAATTCTTTCCACAGTAATTGCAAACAAATTCTCTCCCAGCCGCCGTTGAACCAACTACTGTCAAATGTGCTGTTCTTCACGCGATGAGTGTGATAACGTAGCATAACAAACTATAAGTAAATAAAACCGAAAGGTAGGCTTCACCCCTCCCCCCTCCCAGTCTCCAACATTCTTCTAGATATTTTTCTTTGATCCTTAAGTGCCTATTCCCAAATCATGATTATTCTTCTATTCGCGTCAAGTAAACAGTTGTGCTTGATTTCAGCGCTGCCGTTGGAGGACGTAAGAAAGCTACGTCACGCAAACAAACAAGTTCTAAGATTTTGGTTAGGAACGTTCCGTTCGAGGCGTCTGTTAAGGAGGTCAAAGAACTGTTTAGGTATGTATCACGTGTGCGCAACCACACGGATGTGTCCGATATGATAAGCGACGTCTCTTTTATTCACTGTCTGAGTCACGCATCAAGTGTAAGAGTTGTGGTAAATAGAAACGCGTCACGTCTTGAGACGGCTGTAGGCAGTAGCCCGAGATCTATAGCGCTTAACGGTTAACCCTACGACGGCCAAGCTACTTACTGAAACAAATTTACCCAAATGGGGAGGTCACTCGGATCCCCCCCCCCCCCCCCGATAGATTTTTCAAATGGTTACACATAAAAGATCAGGCTTTCTCGTTCAAGCAGCTTTGGGTTAGCATATAACTTTTATAAAAACAATCAAGTTTTAATTGAGAACTGTTGCTATGGCAATAGTCGTTTCACAACGTGTCCGCCATCTTGGGTTTTTCAAAAAATTTATTGTGCGCTTAACTGCTGCAAATGTACTGAAATGAGTAGAAAACATGTGGTTGCAGCTTAAAATAGTAAAATTATTAAGAATAGTGTCGAAAAGAAGAAGTTCAATAAAAATTTTATGAAAAAGTCGCAGGTTCTATTTCAAACTTTATTTTGGATAAATAACTATGCATAAGTTACAAGCGATAACACCATCAAATTAGTGTCAAAAGATGTGCTCTTTATCTGACTACAGGTAGTAAAAGTTTCATTTTGAATGCTTCAAAGCTTCCAAGTTTTAGGTCGAAAATACCTATGTGGGATCCATTTAACTCCCCACCCTTGGACGTTCAAGGGTTAACTGGGGGCTGTGGCACATTTTTGAGATGTTCTAACAGACCTGTGGCTAAATTAACTTGACAAGGGCGGTTTCCCCCATTGACTGTTATTTTTACTACGTACAAACAAAATAATTTCGTAGCTCTCCTAGCTCTCTTCTTTTCTGCACTTGTTGCTATTTTATTAAACTATGTTTTTTTCAAGATTTGTCTATCCCCCAACCCATCAGCTCCGCAACAGCTGAGTAGTGTCCAATGAGAGCGATGTTCATATGTTTGTATTGCAGTACGTTTGGCGAAATCAAAACTCTCCGGTTACCAACAAAGATGAGCGGCACAGGAGGCAGTCACAGAGGATTTGCTTTCGTGGACTTCCTCACCAAGCAGGATGCTAAGGTAAGGCTCCTCTGATCAGCGGTATGTGTTCGTCGGTATGCATGTAACAGATTTCTAGCCTTACTAACCTTTCTCAGTACCTGTATGTAACTTTTGTAGAGCTTGCTTTCCAACAACAAAGTCACTTCGTCCCAACGGACCAAAAAGGTGCCTTACACAAATTTATGAAAAAAGAACTTGTACATACACAGGAGGAATCCTACAGCAGTTAAACGCCAATGTGCACAGCGCTGTGACAGCGAGGGCGCGGATAGTAATGTTACAGCGCTGACAGTGACACCGATGTTTACATTATTATGACAGCGATGGCAACCAACACTGCGCTCACCCAAAGCCTTTCAGCGTGATCATGCCACTTATTCAATTACCTTACATTCTCTGTATCATTTTGCATAAAAAATAACTTTGTACAAATGAAAAGCCATTTATTTTTTTTTCTCTTCCAATCTACCAATATTCTATTTTCCTATATTTATTAATTTAAAAAATCACTGTAAAACAAGATCATGTAAATAACAAATAAAGATACAAATATTTAAAAAACAACAACATTGCTTTCACAGCGGTGACAACTGACAGTGCTGTGAAAGCGATGAAAACTGACAGCGCTGTGCCGGCGATGTGTACATTAGTGTGGCAGCGCTGTCAGTTACAATTACTTTCACGGTTATATTCACATCATTGTCACACTAAAGTGAAAACCGCTGTCACAGCGCTGTCAGTTGATACCGCTGTCTCACTAGTGTGTACAGTAATGTTACCGCGTTGTCATTGTCATCGTTGTTGCACCGTTGTCAGTTTTCATCGATGACATAACTAATGTTGCTTCATCGCTGTCACAGTACTGTCACTAACAATAATATTATACTGGTGGCATATTGTCACCGCTGTGACAGTGTAAAAAACTCAACCGATCTGCCACCGCTGTGGGATTCCTCCTGTGTAGTCTTCTACTTATGATTACTCTTAGTATCTGTGTACCAATTATAAACTTATCTTTTGACCTCCGGTTTAACCTCTTGGGCTGCTTTGTTAGTGAAAATCTAGGGTTGACTGAAATGAAAACAGATGTACACGAAATTAATAGCAATAAAGGCGGCGTTCTAGATATGTGAAACTAGAAAACAGACAGGCATGCTGATACACACTTAGACACACAAAAATTAAACATGGACACAAAGATGAAGAGATCCTTTGTCTTTTCGTGCTTATAGAAGCTGTGTTACTGTTACGCTCGGCTTCAATGAGCTGTTAGGGGGACGAGCCCGCGAAGCAGAGGGTTCCTTAATCATAAGGATCTTATTAAACCTATCTTTGTAATTTCTTTTCCAGCGCGCATTTGAAGCTCTGTCTGCCAGTACCCATCTTTACGGACGAAGACTGGTCCTAGAATGGGCCAAAGATGAGGATACTATTGATACACTCAGGAAAAGAACCGCTGATCATTTTCATGGCAGTATCCTCTTTACAATAAAGCTTCAAGATAGAAGTTGTTTGTTTGAAAAGATGCAAACTGGGTTGGGTCTAAGATTCTTGTGTTAAACATAGTTATAGCTTTGTAGTTCTCTTTTAAGACTACTAATATAATTGGGCTTGGCTGTATTTTCTTTTTCAAAGGAAGTTTTCGCGTTTGGTTTGTTAGAGTTTTGTGTGCTATCTTGGAGGAAAGGCGGGGGAAGATTAAAATACATTTGTGTCTTAGATCTGTTGGCGGGGCTAGTACTATTTAACAGTTATTCTCTGAAATCGAGGTGAATCGTGGCAAAATATTCTAAAAGCCACTATTCACCTCGATTTCAGAGAATAATTGCATTAGCATATACAAGCGCATTGACAACACAGTACGTTTAAGAAAAGTAAGCAAGATCTTTCAGTTTGATTTCTTTTAATTTCTCCTACCGTATCAACAGAAATGGGCTTGCGCTCACTGCATAGTTGGCTGCCTCGTTTCTGCGGTCAGTTTATGAATAGAACTTACAGTTAGCACAAAGATGGCGGCTCTGTAAACGAGCTTTGAAGATTTCATAAAAATTGGCGATCCTCATCAATGTCTGTTACAGCTGACGTGAAAAAACTGTTGTTTAAGTCATTAATACCTTGAAGTAGTTCTGTGAAGGCGGTTACTGTTTACTTAAAATAGAAACTGAAAGAACAGTTAGTGAAGTTTCCTCGGGAAATCATGCTATATGCTTGCTGTTGGAGTGCTGGAAATCACAACCGTTTTAAAAAAAGATAGCAACAATCAAATTTTCTTGAGTGGAGACATTTTGTTCAATGGAAGTTGAGACTTTGAAATGGAGCCGTGGAAGGACTGTTGTTCAAGGAAAGAAGCGTCAGCGAAGCTTGGCAATCAGGACTGAAGACACTCGACATGTGAGCAAATTGCTTGTTTTGTGCGTTAAAACGTTGTTCATCTCTGAAAGTGTTCATTCCTAATTTCATAAGCTTTCTTTGTGTCGTTAGAAAATGTAATATCTTACATTTACAAGACGTCGTTCTCCATAATTTCGGCGAAACGAGAGTTTACGCCAGCAATTGTTTCTTTATTCACCTTCCAGGAGGTGGACAACGTCCATTAGTCAGATATAGTGAATCAATCAGATTGCTTGAAATACGAACGTCGCCGAGTTTGTACATGCTAATTAACAATTATTCCACGAGCTCGAGTCGTACATGAGTTGAGAGCAAACGAGGCGCGGAGCGCCGAATTGGCTATCAACTCAGTACGACGAGAGAGAATGGAATAATTGTTTTATTATATACAAATCATCAATCAACATTCTTTTCAATGGTCGAGTGATACTTTATTCCGGCAAGTTTATTTGTGAGTTATGTTGGTGTTTGAGTTCGTTAAACAAACACCAGAGTTCTGTATGCGAATGTTTCGATGTTTGTTTCAAATTTATAATTACTTGAAGAACTTCTGCATTTCCGTAAACGTACCGATAAGAATCTTGAGTTCATTTTTGTTTGCTTTTTTGGTGTTTTCTGGTGTGGCGTTTTTGAGTAAAGCCACCATTTCTTCCTTTGTCGGCTCGGCAAGCCTCGCCGCCCTCTTTAATTTCACTACACAAAGGATATGAGCTGAGATCCTAGTTGTACAGGAGCCGATCAGAGAGCTCCTTTGCCGTTATCTAGTGACTTGTGTACATAACAATGTTGATTATCCCGACCTCCTTTAGTTGCACTTGGTTGATCTCTCGTTTTAGCAACAACGACAGAAAAAACGAAAAGAACTTTTTGTACATTTGTTACATTTCCATGTAACAATACTTAAGAACAAGAGTTCTTGATAAAGGTTCAGACCATCCATTACTAACCAAGAACGAACCCACTGGTTTAGTGGTATATAATGGACATAGAACGCAAACAATTCAACACAGTCCATTACCTACACATATATATTCACATTTGCAGAAAAACCGTCGATGAAGAAAAACTAAGGTCGTTCGATAAAAGAAACGAAGTTACTTGGCAGAGATGCTCTGAAAGTTTGTCGTGTGGGAATAAAAGAGAAGTCTTAATCTTATCTGATTATGTTTATTCTCTGTGGAGGGCTTTTAGATCTAACATTTTGTGCTTGCAACTGTTCTCTTACTGTTTTCATTTGGTCTCTTTATACCTCCTTAACACCCAACAGCACCAAAGAAGAAGACGAAGAAACAAGATATTTTGGACAACCTCATGGACACCGAAACGAACTAGAATCAACGAAAGTGTTGAAGCTATTTTACTCGTTTTTAAGTATTTAGTTAGCTACTCAACACTGTAAAATGCCACAAGTAGTTGGTAAATAAAAGTACTGGTATGAACCGAAAACCTGCTTCGAATTTGGTGCAGTTTTGTGATGTTTGTTATTAGTCATTTCAAGGGAAATGGGCCTCAAAAATACTCCCCCAGCTTTTCCAAGGAATCGCTGTCATTGACAAATCAGATGGCAGAAAGAAAGGTGGAAACGAACTACTCTTGCCTTTAATTAGCTATGCACCTCAAGTGTTACCCCTTTTTCCTCGATCTCAACCCAAGATGGCGGAAGCTTTATTATGTCACAGAGCTCGCAGGGGACAATGCCCTCACAAGTTCCTTCAAATCTAAAACTTGACAAGGTTCTCATACGAGTGTATGAAGAAAGGACCTTTTTTTTTTCAGTGTTCACTTAAATCGGCCTTTGTTTACATTAAGATAAGTTACTAATATTGGTTCAGTATCAGGTATTGTCAATACCAATTCATCATCAATATCGCTAAGTGTTAGTGTCAGCAAAACTGTCAATATTGGTTCAATACTGATATCGGTATGTGTATCCACTTAGCACGTTACAATACAATGCAACTTTATTAGGCGTTACTTTACACGGATCTTCCCCCTAATTTACACAATTTAATATGTGCTAAAAGGGAAGTGATAACAATTTTATAATAAAAAATAGAGGCTTACCCCCCCGGAATAATAAAGAGACAAAATCGGACTAGAAAAGTACTTTCAGTCTCTTCGCCCTTATCAAAAAATGTTCTGTAAAGATGTAAACATGAGATAAATATTATGTTTATTACAAACTCTTGCTTCACCAGATCAATAAAATCTTTGAATTACGAGACCGAAGCAAAAAAAGTTTGGCTTGTTTTGAAAATTACTTACTAGGCCAGTTCGATTTAAATCAGTGGTTCTATTAACCTCGGTCGGGCAGGATCGTTCTTAGAAGCGTATAAAAAGTAGTGTTCAAATTTCGATTCTTTCTAAAAGTTCTATAAACATTTTAAAATAAAAAAGACAAATAGCATTGTAGATTCCTTGTTAAATATTGAACTGCAGTTGAGGGCGAGCAAAACTGAACAGAGGGTTTGGTACACTTAGTGTGAAAATTCAAGAAATTGTGCGTGCCGGTGCGTACATTTCGACAAAATTTTTTGATTCTGAGTAAAAGTGTTTTGCGTAAATAAAAGCATTCAATTAGGATTCATCAACTTTAGTTTTAATTCTCTAAAAGTGAAAGTCATATGGTCGCTTTACACGCTGTGATTGTTTCATCAAAAAACATACTTTACCTTTACAACGACGCACACTACTTTTAAAATTTGTGAAAAATCGTGTAAAATCGAACGAAATATAGGAAAATCGCAGCTTGCAACTAGAAGGTTGCCTTTTTTAATTAGAATTAAACAAAGACGTGACCGGTATCCACTCATGTCACGGTGGGTCCATGCAAAAGGACTTGTTCTTTTCAGGGTGCTCTTGGCCAATCTTTGTTTACTTGAGCTCTCATTAAGATTCATTAGCTTTGTCACATAGACAAATACAATATCATTAGATAAAGTTTAATTAGTCCGTTGAATTTTCTGTCTTAAAGTTCAAAACACCACCGTCGAAATTTGCCCGAATCAATGAAAATAAATGTAAGAGATTTTTCAATGAGTAGCAACGTTTCCGCAGCAGTTCAATATCTGCGCAACTCACGCCAACTGTTCTTCTTACAAAATGTCTAACACAGGTGTGCAAGTGTAACTTTCAAGTTTAGTTGCAAAACGGCATAACCTGGAATTTGCTCTTGGTATGCTCTTTGTTTCCGTTCGGCTAATTTGTTCATCAAACTATTACTTAAGTTTTTGTTTTCCTCATATTAAATAGTCTTTAAATGTAATTAGTGGGCATCAGACATTGGCCTGAACATCTGCAGTACAAAGTGCACTGCCCAGTGTACATTAACGAGCAGTCGGGATCAACTCGTAAAGGTTACGTTTATAGCTAGTAGTAATACAAATCCTAGATTAAAGTTAACCGGTTAAGTTTGATTTATTGTTTAATAATATAACACTCATTTTGATCTACAATTTCAAAGCTAACGATCTAAGTGTCTTGATTTTAAGAATCAGAACTTGCGGTAACTTTATTGACAAGTAAACGGTATAGAACCGATAAGACTTCGAAAAACCATAAAAATATATATATTCTACAACAGATTCACAAAGACTACGATATATTTTCTAATTAAATGCTTCGAAGAAATAACTCATCCTCACTTTTCCGTGCGTGGATGCCGTGTGATACAATTTACAGATTATCGAGGTGCGAGCGACTCAACCTTTTGAGGCATAGAAAAAATTGTAAATTGTTGAACACTGTCTTTGTATACCGGTGGGTTACATTCTTATATTAAATTTTAGGTCTTGCGTTTTTGTGTTATGTTGCTTTGCGACTGGGCATGTCTTGCACAAAAACTCAAAAGATTTCAGTTCTCTGTAAGGTATGAGATGGTAAGTTATAAGAGGAGAAATAAAGGTTTTGTATACAAGCCTTTTTGTAGGAACCAGCAACTTTCGGTAGAGGTTGGGCTTTTCTTAACTTTATGGCGATTTCAGCCTCGAGTTGTTCTTGAATTGCATGTTATTTTCTAAATCTACTACGAAGATTAAACCAGTGATCACATAAAGCCATATTAACAGAAGTTAACATTGAATGCATTGAGCCGATTATCTTGATGAACTAAATTTACCGTAGTGTAGTAGGTATACTTTAAATTTGTTGCAGTTCGAAATAAAACGTTACCGGCCGATTCCAAGTTGCACAGTACCGCAAATGTAACGCGAAGGATTCACGGTTTTGTTAACGTTTTTGGCTGCTTTTTATCAAATGAATGGGGCGGTTAATGTTATTTTGAACTTACATGAACATCTCCTTCTGTGTACAAGGATTAAACAAAAATCTTAAGTATTTTTATCCAAATTTCAGCCTGGGGATTGTCAGTCACTCCTAGTTTTCGGGAAAATCTCCGCCTGGGTAATCTTACAAAGTTTGTTCTTATAAAAAAAGCGTGTATGCTGCAATCCACTGCTGTCTCACGATATTACACAGCGTTTTCAAAACTTGTACTGAAATCTCAGTTCGAGTTTTGTTCCTATTAAATTGTGGTCCTTTTCAGCCACAATATTTCTCTAAAAAGGTCAAACAAACGCGGAGTGCTGTATTTGTTTGTAGACGTTCCCTGTTGGGCTGTTTTTTTATAACAACCACTAAAATTTAGCTGAGCCTTGGGCTGTTCATGATTTTTCCCACACATTTACTTAAAACTTTAGTCAAATCTCAGCCTAGATGTTCTTATAAGGAAAAACGCGTGTAGATGCTGACACCGATTAGCTGAACAAGTACGACAGGTGCTCTTTTTGTTGGTGCCGAAATCTATGAATTGCCATCGTTCAATTGCGAGTCGACTATTTACACTTTGAATACACACTTGAAATAAATCTTTAATTTCACGAGTCTCGGCGTGCTTTGGCCCGCAACAACCTCACAAAAGGGAATCAGGCGATTTGCTAAACTTGCTCTTGTTCGACAAAGTTTTTCTTACAACTTCATCATTTCAATATGTGATATAATTGTACATCTTGGTTCAGAGTAAAAGAAACGGCGATATTTCAGTTTCCTGAAGATTTATAACTGTAGAAAAAAAATTGTGTTGCGTGAAGAGTAGTCTGAATTGAGTTATAGCATCACACTGGAATGCTACCTCGCTGATTGGACTCACCAAGCCGGCCGTGGGACCTTTCCAACTGTGACGCAACTGCAGGCATCCACCCCATCCCACACGGGACGGAATGTCATCTACCCAGTGCAGTTCGCCAAGCCTGTTTCTAGTGAACCCACCCCTCGGGTTACGAGGGTGTCCCTCTCGGACACAGGCAGCCTTTGTCTCAGACCTTCCCAGAGGTAGTGAAGCAGGAGCACAGGACTCCCCGGTAGTGACCCCTTGAGCGAGCATTACACCCAACACACTCTCAATCAAGGCACATGTCACCATTTATAGTAGAGAGCTTAAACAATTTGGCAATTGTGGGAGTTTCCAAAAAGTCTTTAACTTGTGGAGTACAATGCTGGCAGTATATGAAACATTCTAAGAACTTAAAAAATTTAATAAATCAAAGAAAAATTTTAGAATTCGGAACAACTGGCCGAAGTGGTCGAAGTTTTCAGCAAAGCGCCATTGCGCACGCGCACTGAAATGCACTTGAAAATAAACAGAAGAAACGGATACTTGGTTCTTGCAATTAAAGTAGAGTTCATGCTGATCCAGTTCAACTGAATCTAAGCTTTGAAACTTTTGTTCACGTTTGCGAAAGCTGTTTGGGTATTGTATATGAAATGTTAACAGGCTGCTAATTAAAAAAAGAACATCAGTTTTTCCTCTATTAGGTCATCATCAGCATTGTCTGAATACTTAATCAAACTGAATAGTATAAACCCAGGTTTTGTCAAGCAAGGTTTTTTTGTCCGTTATGCTTTTATTTATAAACACTTGCAATCTTATCAATATGTACTGTTTTCTCTTTTCTCGCTCTGATTCATAAAGAACAATGTAAACACGTTTTCGTTTTCTTTGCCGTATTTTGCTCAATCCATCCACTTAGCCATCTTTGAGTGCCATTGCCTGCCACAGCTCTATAAAGTTAAAAGCTTATGTGACAACTGGCGGCAATGAGGAAATTGTGGTGAAATAGCCAAAACAATAATTATTTTTTAATGCATGAGGAGTTTGGAGACAAAACACGACCGGTGAAACTATGTTTAGGAATTGATTAAACTGACATCCATGAGACAGGAACACGGAGCACCAACTCACGTCGAACACATGTTTAAAAAGTGATTGCACTCTTACAGGGTGTGCATCGCCAGTTGATCTAAAACGAGCTTGGAAAGAAGTCAAGAAATTGATTGATTCGAGAACCAAGTTCAAGTTATCAAAACAAAAGAACAATCTTGGTCGGAATCTCATCTGTAATACCAAAGTGAGATTATTTAAGAGTGAGTTTAAACACAAGAACTTGAGGGTGAACGTTGTTGCGAAACCGTGTTTGTACTACTTTTTAGGAAGCCAAGAATGGTTTCAAGGTAAAGTTTTTTAAAACTGCAAGACATAATTTTCGCTAAAATAATTCGATTATGAACAACAAAAACTCCAACAATTTGCCAAATAACTGTTTACAAGCAGTCGAAAACGTTTCACTGAAAGCGGTACTAATTTCTGAAAACTGCAGTTACATGTAAAGAACTTATTCAAATTCACTGAGCTTCCTTTTGAACTGACATTGAACTTGCAAACTGAACTGCAAGATGGATTCCTGTTTTTTTTTCTGAAACTCTAATTAAACTACAAGCTTTGGCCAAAACTTAAAAACAACGTAAGAGCAATCCAGGCAAGCTAAGTTTACTTTTCTTAAAGAAACTCTATTATTTTCCTGTTCCTGGTGTTCAAACAAAACAATTTCTGTCAAAAATCTCCGATAACTTCTTGCAGTTTCTTCAGTTTTTCGGGACAGCAGAGTTAAGGATTCGAGATTTCATTTTCTTTTCGGAGTATTTGACGAAAACATCACAACACGAGTAGAAATAGAGATTTTTCCTATCCCGATCGCATATTGGTTGGGATTCGGGGTTTTCAAGCAAAATCGGGATAACCCCGATGAAATCGGGATGGTTGGACAGTCTGAAACAACGACACGGGTTTGTGCCACCCTTAAGGAAATAGATTTAAGGCCGATTTGGCCTGGAGAAGGATGGACTAGTTAGATATTTAATTGAAAATGCTCACATGCAAAATAGACGCCAACTTTTTTGAGGCATGAATTTCACACAGGGTTAAAGATTATAGAAAAATGCTTAGAAACATACCTTGATTATCTCCTACGTCAGATTTTAACTGTTTTGCTATTGGTGACTGAGAAGTCATTTTCTAATGACTAGGTTTTGAGCAAACTCAGAAAAACTGATGTTTTGGTGTCGATTCGAATTTTTTAGGTTGCCATGGAAACTATGAAAATCTCGAAAACTTAAACAACCTAAGTTTCCTTTAACAAACCTTGCCATTTCTTCTTTTTAAATGCCAAGTCGGGGTTTAATAAAACAGAAAACGTGACTTGCTCGGCAGAGCGTAAAGCGGTCATAAACAGAACTATGTATGTGTGTGAGTGCGCGCGCGAGTGTGTTCTGCCCATAGGCTAGGCAGGCCCATATTTATAGTTTCCTTTCCAAGACCCTCCTCTTTACACATTGGTACGAGCCTATTTTTGCTCTGAATTTTATGACGGCACCCAAGTAACCCGGTTTAGTGCAGATCAAGCCTTTTCATTTTTCAATGATCGATGGTGTGTTGATCAGGCAGTAGAATATTTTCCTAGTGTGGACCTTTGTTTAGTTGTCCGATTTTCTTTGCGTGAACCTCGCTAGGCGTTTTCCTTCGCTGCTTCGACAGTTTTTAGGTTCTAAAGCCAGTGTTCGTAAGAGGCCGATCGTACCGTCACTCACTGATAAGTTCAACACCTTGAGCACACAGTTGCAGGAATAAGAAGAAAAAGCATCTTGTTAAAATAGTCACACTGATTTTGATCAAACTCAGTGCAAACAGTTCCCAGCCTCTCTCTCTTTCTTTTTTTCTTGGGTAAACACTGGAACGTTAGTATTGAAAAATATATTTTTTATGCGTAGGCGAAGAAGCTGCAATTTTGTTCTGATCTAAAAGGGTTGACATGGTTTGGTGTATAACTGATGTTTCGAGCGATAGCAGTCTTTTCGATTAACGCTAGAAACGTCAGCGAAAAGCATACCATATCATTTTTTATTGATCAAAAACAATATTCTCTCTGTTACATTCGTAGTTGGTCACCACGCACAGCTATATAGCACTAAAGTGTAAACGGCCGGGAAAAACTCTTAGCAATAAAGTTAATGACTGTACCGAAATTACCAGGTTTTTATGTGATATGTTATAAACAATCGCTGATCGCTGAGAAAGATTCTACGTAAAAGAGTTTCACGTCAATTAACGAGAGCAACTCGCTCAGTCTTTCAGTATTGTGGACAACTCTGAAAGATGTTGAGGTTGACAGGATTTGGGGCAGCAACAGCATTTGCTCATTAAGTAGGAGAGCCGCAGAAATAGGGAAAAAACGCCACAAGAAAATCTGTAAGGTTTGATCAAAAATCTCCAAGAAGTCTTTATACCAAGTCCTTTCAATTCCGTTATGCTTGTTTGAAACAAATTTGAGGGTAATTAAGAGCCGCTCAATGTGGAGAAAAACATGGAAAATTGAAACCAAAAAGGGTTGTTACGATAGAGAAATTTGAGTCCAGATGACCAAACAACTAATAAAGAACTTGAAACTATGCATTGAATGAAAGAAGACAAAAATTACAAACGCAGTTTAGTCTTTCCATCTTCCCTCCGTTCGTTTACAGTTTGAAGCAGACTATTTATTTTAAGGAAAATAATAAATGCTCTAAAAAATGAAACACGAATTTCTTATATCCTAAGTAGTTTACTGATTATTCATTTTACAATGGTGTTGATTTTTGTTTTTTTTCTTTCAACAGCCAAGGTTCCATCATGTTTAACAGCGGAACTTTGCCGGTTGATCAAAAGGCGCCGTGCTTATTAACTGAAAAGCACCGACACACCGGCAGAGCGCAGTTTTATCATCTTTCAATATATTAATTTTGTTTGTACTGGCTAAGGTCAGTTCCTGCGGAATAAACGAATTGGATGAGCACAAACAAAGTTGTTGAACTTTGTAATCAGGTTTTGCCAACAATTGTCGGATTGCGTTAAAAACAAACTCGACTGACTTGAAATTACTATATGTGAACGACCAATCCGTACCCAGCTCCTCTCTGTGTTTGAGAACTAAGATAAACAACCATGAAGTGGATTTCAAAATATCACAAAAGCTGCCTGTGTCGGTTTCGAGAAAAGCGACAACAGTCTACAGTGTCACCAGCAAATGAACGAGTGACAGACAAAATCAAATCAGTTAGCTACTGCTTGCAAATTTAATAACAACCCTGCGGAGTTTTTTACTGTCGGAACATTTAAGAAAAACAGTTTGAAAGAAGCAGTAAAACTATATGATGATTAATGCAAGGTGTGTTCACCTGCGCGGATGGCCTATAATTAAGCGCGCACAACGATATGGGTGTGTGCGCGACGCCGTATTTGCGTGACGGCACTTGTGTGTGTGTGTGTGTGAGCGTGTGTGTATGTGTGTGTGTTTGGAAGGTTGACCATTCTCATAAACCAAACTCGATCATGGCTCCAATTTAGCCAAAGTTGAGCTCAGCCCGATTGCAACTGAACCGTTCGTCAGAAAGAAAACTGGGTGCTCATTTTGCAGACACTTCGCGCAAACTGCTGAGCAATGTCATATTGAACACAACATCAATCCTGTCAAACCTAGCACTTCAATGCTTTCGGGTTTTCTTTTTCTTTTGTCTAAGAATGAGTGAGAAACAACCTCAATGCATCAAGTGCGAATGCTGCGCCAGCAAATACAATAATACACGCACGCGTAATCCGACACTGCCAACATTCAGACATTACCGGTAATACGTCATACTGATTACATATTTCAAGTCACAGACACTTAGAACTGAAAAGGTTTGTCGTTGTTCATCACTTGTAGGAGTCGGTCCCTTTTCCCAGTTTTGTGTGATCAAAATTAACACCCCATGGAACCGGAACCTGTAATTTTTCCTCTTCTTGCTCCCTCCTCAGTCGAGTTTATTGCCCAAATACGTACTAAAAGTACCCTGGATGTCAGAGGTCGACGTGCGAGCGTCTGTGATGGCTTGTGCGAAACGAAGGGCTGAACGCGCGTCTCGACAAGTTGCAAAGGGTTTTTAATTATTGTGCACACATGTTTTTGAAAATCAAAAATTTCCAAGCGGACTGGCATTTGACAAGTTAATGTTGTTCCAGGTACCAAGACCCGGTAGGCACGTCTCATATTTATGATTACGCATGACACGCGACTAAAATCCCGAAAATGTGTCTTGACCACCGTTTTCCGTTAACACTGACCAGCCTCAGATTCACCTGTAAAACGATGAACATATTTATCTTTCCACCATAATAACTCATAGTCAAGGTTGGTATGTGTTTGGTAAAAATGTGTGCGCAGTTTTTTGTGTTCTAGAGCCCGCAGTATTCGCGCTGCGGTTGTCCTGTGGAGAGTTGGGGCCAGGTGTTCGAGTTGGCAGGTGGAAAGTGCGATGTTCACATCAGAGAGAGCGGTAGGGCGAGCGGGAAACTAAACAAAAATTATCAAAGAAACTGTTCAAATGATTAATATAGGATTCGGTAAAAGCTTTCTTCCTTAATGATAAAATAAAACCTTGTTACAACGACTAAACATCGTGTTTTCATCCGATTTTAGCATAAATATTGCATGACTAGAAAACAAATGACATGTTCCTTTCATGAAAATCAAACAAGTGTTAAACAGAGTTAAAAGAAGTGAATTTTAGTTGAGCTGAAATATGTAATTAGTCTAATCTGCTAAACCAATGATTTATCGTTGGACAGTTCTTTTAAAATTGAGCAAAATTGTACTTGTCTTAGCCATGCCAAAATTACACAAAGATTTCCGAGTTGTGACAAAGTTTAATTATGAAAGACCGCCCTTATAAAAACACGGACGAATAAATCTCCAGTGCGGCTTCCGTGCAGCTTTTGTAGTCTGTTGACTCGAATATAGAGTAAAAATAAAAAATTAAAGGAGACTTGGTCGAAATGAATTAACACTTTACACTGACATGAGTTTAAAGAAGAACGAAGGCAGGCCTGTTATCGTCGTTTTCAAGTGTGCACTGATTCTTCAATGCGAACTGAAAGCCTCAAAATAGATGTCTGTACTATATGAAAAGCTTTTAACATGTTCCGTGTTCTTTAGTCTCAAGAGGATAATGAATAAACCAAGAGTATGACAAATGTTAAGGTCATTTCAAGTTTGCGGATAAAACTCAACAGCGATAAAAACTGTGGTTTCGGGCCACTTAAAACTAAGTGCTCCCGTACACGTAACATTTCACACGTTGTACTTTCTTTCGGCCGCCTCAACGTTTCATCAATAAAGGAAATTACACTTGATCTGTTGTAGTTTTCAAAGTAGAATTTAAACTAGCAAAAGAAATATTCTAGATTAATTCTCCACATAATATTCGATCTATATAGAAGTTAGTTTCTATTTTGTAATGGTTCTTGCCAGAACCCTGTGTCGTTGAATGGAAATTCTTAGCAGGACACAGAATTTTGAGCTCTGTCGCTCAACAGCCTTTATTGTGCCAAATACCAGCAATGTAAATAAACAGCGTGAACTAAAGGGTGTTTTGAACTGGTTTAACAGCAAGCCATGCTGAATTTATCTCTCCGTAATATTAATTTCTACCTAAATCTCCTTGCGGTCAAAATCTAAAATTCTAAGATAGCGGCAAGCAGTTAAACGCTTTATAAAACTTCGCACTTGAGTAATTTTTAGTATAAGAACTCTTTTTGAAAAGTCCATCAGAGGAGACAAAAGCACGCAAATTGAACGATTTTCGAGTTTACATAATCGTAATCAAACAATGCGGCATCAAAAGTTGCTCTTTTGTAGACAAAAGCGCTCGATGTCATTGGCTTTTGTCGACTTGCTGTCAAATTTGCTGTCAATTTAACTTGACAGGCGGGGTTAAAAGGAATCAAGCGAGGTGAATTGAGCTAGTCAGATTTGAAGAGTGTGCTATTTTAGACCATAATTGGTGACTGGTGCTATGAATGAGCATCGTTGATGCTTTTAAATTTTCCTTGTGCTGATTGAAAGATTTCTCCTCCAAAACAAAGGCTAGCTCAAGCGTTTAGAACTGTCGGTAGAACTTACTCCTTCTGAGAAATCTGGTTTTGGGCAAAGATCGGCAGCTGTCTGGTGAATGAAAACCACCCACTGGGCCCCTTTACAAGCTGGCTTGCATAAATTTCACGCGCATCGAATGCATTTTACATAAACGAAACGTTGCCCCCAGACCAGGAACAAGGACGAAGAAGTGGCGAGAGCTTGAAGGGTATTATTAAAGTGAGCAACAACTTCGTTGTCTCAAAGACGGGAAAAAAGTTTCAAATGGTTCAACAGTGTGCTGGATGCGAACTGCCGATTGCAGATAAATTTCTGCTCAAAGTTCTTGATCGAGTATGGCACGTGAACTGTGTCCAATGTTGTGAGTGCAAATGCACTCTCACAGAGAAGTGTTTCTCTCGCGAGGGTCGACTATTCTGCCGAAAAGACTTTTACAGGTAAGTCGAGGTTGGCATCTTTACCTAAATGCGATGCAGATTTAGCTGAGGGACTGTGTATCTTCGAGTTTGATCTTTCCCATAGGCTATAAACAAACTTATTCTGAGTTTCAAGAATATTTCTAAGTAATCACACAGAGCAGCGGAAGACGATAATGCCAAATTACATATTCTAATTTTCTATTTCATCGCAGGCGTTACGGGACAAAGTGTGCTGGTTGCACTCAAGGAATTTCGCCAAATGATATGGTGCGTCGGGCGAGAAATCTTGTCTTCCATGTCGACTGCTTCATTTGTTCCGTTTGCAAGCGACAAATAGCGACGGGTGACGAACTTTACTACATTGGTGGCTGCAACTTTATCTGTAAAGAGGACTTCTACCACGCAGGCAAAATCACACAGACAGGTACTAAAAGTTGGTTATGGATACCTCCATTTGGATATTTAATTTTAATGGATCTAATTTCCTTATGTGGATACTGTTTCTCATTCACAGAATCCGAGAAGGATTTAGGTTTCGGATTGGATGACGAGCTTGAAGCAGCTTTGGGGGGAAAGCGAAGAGGTCCGCGCACGACCATCAAAGCAAAACAGCTTGAAGCACTCAAGTCTACCTTTGCGGCTACACCAAAACCCACTCGTAATATCAGAGAAAAGCTCGCCCAAGAGACGGGGCTAAATATGCGAGTGATTCAAGTTTGGTTTCAAAACAGGCGATCGAAAGAGAGAAGACTTAAACAGCAAGGCTCCAGCCAACAATCAACTTCTCAAAATCGTTCACGCAGCCATCGGAGAACACGGTCAACTCGTCTTGATAGCAGCGATTCACTTGAAGAAAACCAATCTATCAACACTCCACACCTTCAAGATTACCAGCCCCAAGGCAAGTAACTAAACTGATCCTCTGCCAAGCTTTAAAGACTGGGTTTTTTTTTTGCTCTGATTCGGTTAAAATGCCTAGTTTTAAACTTTACCCTGCTATTACGTAAATACGGAAAAGATCGCGAACCGCAACTGAAATATTTTGCCCAATCACAACAATTTTGTGAACTGGTTATAGCAATATTATTTAATTTCAAAAAGCACTTCAGATTTGTTTAAAAAGCACTCGAAGCTCTTGATAAAGGAAAACAGATAAGCTTTTCTAAGATTCTGAAATTTCTACAAAGGTAGCGCGTCGCTGGGAGAGATCAAGGAACGCCAAAGAATGCATATACAATTTGCTTTCATCGAAGTGGTTACGAAAGAAAACTCTTGTTTTCAGCTACACATTGTGCAATTTTATTTTCTTTAGTCATGCTTTCTTCATATTTAAATTATCGAGTGGTTTTTCACACTTTCAAAAACGTGGCCTTTTCATCCACCTCAACCCCAGTTCTTTCTAAACCGTACCAAGCTCGCACTGCTCACGGTTTTGCTTTTGCCACAACTCAAAGATTGACAATTGTGGTCGATTGACAATTAGCTTGAGAAATTAAACAGCTGTGTATAAGTTTGTTGCTCCCCACAAAAGGCAGAGAATACATTGAACTATATAGTGTATGGTCTTTGCCAGATTTTGTTTCTAATATTCAAGTTCCGGGCAGTAGAAAAAGCTTAAATGGACAACGCGAAAGTTGCCTCAAATAACTGAGGATTTGTTAAGTGCATAAGAAGTTGCTCTTTTATTTTCGTTGACGTTGAAATATTGATTTTGCTGCTTTTGTTGCACAGGAAGTCGTTATTTGACACTTTAGGGCAATAAAAGTTTTTCACTGGTACTTTTTATCATGTTGTCGTCTCATTTCCTACAAGATGAACGCATCGATTTCCCAGGCGACATGCCAATTCACGGCAATTGCCAAACGCCGAATGTTCCGTACGGGATTAATAGATTAAGGAAAATTTACTTTTCCTTTTAGTAGTATTTACCTAAAGTCCTCATGCAGATACATCTATTTCAATTTAGGGGCACTTTGAAAAGAGAAGGTTTATGCTTTAGGAGATAGGCGGTCTGTGCGATAAAATCGCCGGTGCTTTTAGGCTTAATGCTACGTGCAAGTTACATTCATTGTACGAAAAGTGATTTAGTATTTCATAAAATGCTTTAGGGCTGTCACGCCGCCCCGACTGTAGGGCATTGCAGTTGTGCAGTGTTACGCTCTTAAAGTCTGTTATTTTGGCAGCTTGCGCTCATTCAAAATGACTTTTATAAAACACAGTTTTAACGTGCTTCAGGATATTGCCTTTTTGTTTGGTTGTTTGTTTTCGTGTTTGTTTTTATAATAGAACTGTATTTGCTTGCTCGCTTGAGTGACTTGAATTCACGATTATGCACTTGATAGAAGATGCGAAACAAAATGGATTTACAGATAGATTTTATCTCCAAGGAAGCCATTGCTTGTATGCTTGGCCTAACTCGGGTCCGGTTAAATTATGGCTTTTTTGCATGCTACAATGGAGATATCTTCTAATCGGAGTCAGGGGCCATTTAGAGGCAGATGAGAATCGAATAATCCCACAAACTGACCCGTTATATCGTTTCCTTTCTTTCTGAATAGAATTTACTCTGCACGTAGCAACTATAAAAATTGTGTTTTCGAAAAGTTTAGGAAGTGTGATACTAGAAATAATACATAAAATAACTTGATCTTTAGTTTTCTTTCACTTGTCCCATTGCGTTTTTCCAGTGGAATTTGTAATTTATATACAGCTTTTCTTGGCCCCTTTCCAAATGCTAAATGCTGACGACTATTTCAGTATTTGTATCTCTCACTGGACAAGAAAAGCAACACAGCGTTGGCTATTTTGAATATAGAAAAATATATTTAAAGCTCAGAAAAGAAAATGTTAGAATTTTGCAATAGCAATTTAATTGTACTCACACTACTAGTACTTCTTCAAATACTTTTCAGAATTCGTTTGACAATTCTATACTTTTAAGACATTAGTTTAATTTTTATTTTTGAAATTTCGAAAAACAGAACTATTCACAGTTCTTTGAGGGAGTGACAAAAGTGAAACAAGGCACCGGTGCTTCAAGGTTCCTTGTTATGTTTGGTTTAAAGGATTCTTGCGACATTTGTTCTTTTAGTTTAAGTAAAGTAGCGTCTCCAGATGTTTACATTAGCAGTATATCGAAGTGATCACAAAGTTGAGTCAATGTAATAACCAATTTGTCTCTTCGATTGCAGATATTCCAACACATGTCCCTCCAAGTCCAAGTCCTCAGTACCTATCAATACCAGTTTCACAGTTTAATAATGGATATTATTCAAAATCTGATGCTGTATCAGAAGTTATAACTTCCATGAGCGCCACTGAAATGCCTCCGAGCGGTTATACTGCGAGACCACTAGGAGTTACACAGCTACATAGCAACGGTTCCCCTGGATCCAGCCTAAGTCCGAGCGAACATTTCAATCATCACACTAACAGTAATACCGGTCCTGGCCAGCCACAAAACACTCTCATAAGTCCACCTTCAACTGAAGTTTGGTGAACGCCTATCTGGCACAGCTAGTGAAAGAAAGTTCTATTATAAAATGTTTACTTCATCGTGATAGATTTCTCAAGAATAAGCTATAAAGTTGCCGTCCGAATTTCTTCGGACAAAATACCAGCTGAACAACAAAGGGAAGTTTGCGAGCAAAATGCTCAGGTAGTTATGTAAATTTGTTTCACATGTCCTGGTAACCTATCTCAAGTAAAACTAAAATTTTTAAAGGATGTATACTGAAAAAAGATTTATGGGTCTAAGGCTAAAAGTCGGGTGAATACAAAGGTGTTATCGTGACATTTATCACAAAACCGCTCACGGTTATCTTAAAGCCGGTCTCTTGAACTTAAATTCAGTAAATAATGCCCTTAGGCCAGTGATAGCTTTTGTTTCTTCTGCAATACGTAGCTTCGGCCGATAACACGCTTCAACTTTATTGCAGGAAGAATGGAAAAAAACAAACCCGCGTAGGATTTTGAAAATGATTTGTTAGCAATAAACATGTCAACACTGAGAAATTTAACAGCGAGGCTTTTTATTATTCATGAAATATTAGTCCAAACTTCGCTTTCTACCCTGAACGAAGGCCTTGCAAATCCGTTTTATATATACTCTGTGCGTACTGCGTCAACATGCGACTAACAAGATTCAGCCCAAGAATTTGCAGCATTTCAACTTGAACTGAACTAGCCAAGTGTCATTGTTTAACTTGCTTTTCGCAGGTGAACCTGGAAGAACTGAATAAAAATACGAAATGATGTATGATAAATAATAAAAAATAAACACAGCCTATTTTAGCCACGTGTTATTTAATTTGAGCCACGCGATGGCAGTTTTAATTTGACAAGCAGCGTGAAAAGATGTCAGTTCCAAAGCCTGAAGAATTAAAAAACCTTCCATGCAGCTGGAGAACCGTTTGAATCGTGTCTTGAAATTAGACGATACGCCGAGTGGTAAACAAAAAAGAAGCCATAAACATTTTTTCCTAAAATTTGGAAAGAGCTCCTGGTGCTAACTTTTGAATTGCCTTTTGTCGTGTCAAGCGCGCTTGTGGGTTTTTCTGAACAAATTCCACTTCAAAACAGGAAGGTTTTAGAAAGTTTTCAGTACTCCAGCATAGAGTATGTACCACTTATCGGAAATCCAGTTCTTTCTGTCTCGCGTGGGATAAACAAAGAACTGACGGCAATGGTGATGGAGCATTGTGGTGTGTTTGCTCGTATTTGGCGGCCATTGTGGCTTGTCCACGGGGTATCGCACACGCACTGCAACACATGTCTTTCACGAAACTAACCACCCAAATAAAAACCAAAACAAGCCTCTGAGTCTCATTACTAATGCGGGAGTTGTGTGTTTTAGGGAAAGGCGTCATGCAGCGCTATAGAACAAGAAATTTTGTTGAGTTTACGCGCGTGGGCGGGGGGCTAATGGTAATGCTTGTATACATCCTTAGTTTAGCCCTTGTTTTAGTGCGAAGTTTTTGTCATGTCTTTATTCTTGTTCGGTGCCTACGGTCAGAGCATTTGTGATTGCTTACATTGAGTGATCATGAATCTGTAAAACACCCATCAGTTCTCTTTTGATTCGGGCTTGTTTTACAATCAGTGAAAATATAAACTAACGAAACAAATGATTTGGAGGGCAATCGCACGTTAGGTGGCCCTCACTTTCGTGCAGTCCTTTTTTGGTGTTTATCCAAATTTGTCTGCAAAAACTTAAAACATGTTCCAAATTAGTTGTGATAAAACGAACATTTTATCATTGAAAAGAAAATCCATCAAAGAAACGGCCTGCTGAACATCTGGTCAAATACATTGTTGAATTGTGGAACAAATTCCATTCCCCCTTTTCGTGCACGCCTTGCATGTTTTTGTATAGTGTTCGCAAAACGCCGGAATGTCCTAACTGGACAAACTTCATTCATAGCTTTTTGGCTGTTCTTCAAGGGTGTGTGCAAAACATAATTTTGAATTCTTTTTTCACTTGGACCCCAAAATTGAGTGAGCCAATTTTTTTCCCAAAACCTGATTTATATAGTTTTTAAATGTTGAGATAATTATGCACAACTTTTGAAGACCAATTCACGTAGTACACACACTATTTACTGCCGGGATGTGCAACAGCTGCCACCACTAAACTGGTTGTGAATCCTTTTTTCACTTTGTATATACTCGAACGCTGTTAATTTCTGACAAAGTTGTGTAAATATTCTTCTCATCCAGGCACAATGCTGCTTGAATTAATAGCTTCTCGACCTGGTTATGGAGAACTTATTCCTTTTTGCCTTTGTTCTATAATTTTAGATTTCACTCTGCGTTAAAAATAGTCTCATGAGAACCTTTTCGCTGTGTGGTGCCGCCAATTTTAAGTAAAAGTCTGAACTGAGAGAACGCGAACATCTTTCAGGCAGAAGTATTTGAAATAAGCTCTGAGAGTTGTGACCCAATCGAGAACTATCAATCAGATGAAAAAGAATTTGTGATATGTGTTCTACCTGCGAGAAAACCGGGAAACGCTAGCCGGCGAGTTGGACCTTCGTTTTAACTTTATTTAACTTGATTTTTGTCTGTTAAAACTATCAAGCAGAAATAGAAGGCTTCCAGGTCTTCTACTGATTCTTTGTTTTAAAGATATGCAGATGAGTGTTAACATATTCTGGCATGCATCAATATTGAAACAGCATTTCTACCGACAAGGCGGTCTGTTTTGGTGCCGGTGATTTTTGACAATCGCTCTACACGATCCGCGGTTAATGATATTGAGTTATACAAAAAGTTCAAATAAGAAGAATGACCATTATTACTTTTTACAAAGCAGAATTTCATCAAGCTTGAGAATTATTTAAAAAGCGGTGGTCACAAAACAGATTATAGTCCATCTTTTAAAAAGCAAAGGTGCCTTTCCCTGTTGTTTTTAAATAACTATCCTTTATACGCAGCCTTGACAGTATTTTTACATTTGAGGTGTTTCTGTTAAAAATGTGAATACGATGGTTGTATTGACAATTAATTTTTTGGTCAGGGCCTTCGAACAAATACAGCTAGTGAATAGGGATTAAAAATAACATGGCCAAGATGGCAATATGAATAAATTAGGAAAAACATAAACTAAACAAACTTATTAAAACAAAAGGAAACACATTCCATCAAGTAAGTCCCATATGGTCTAGTGGTTAGGATCCGGCGCTCTCACCGCCGTGGCCCGGGTTCGATTCCCGGTGTGGGAAGCATTCACTTTTTTGTTCAACTTGTTACGATTTTTTTTCTAACTGCTGTTTTTCTTTTTTTTTTTGGAAGAAAACGGTTATTCTCGTTAATATCTTTCAACATAATTGATTATTTTTATATGCATTTTATGATTTGCGAAATGTTAAAGCGTCAAACACAAAATATCGTATTTCAAAATCTATCAATAAATGAATAATCCACTGCACTGTACCATAGCTGTGACTGTACCAACAGCAAAAGAAGTTGGCTATTTTTTTAAAAATCCGGCTTTTTAATTATCAATTTTTTTTTAAAAAAGTTAAATGCAGCGTGCACTTTCTTCTCTTTCTTCAGTTTAACTATAAGTTTCTCTAAGCAGCTCCTGAATGTCATCAGTATCTTCGTAGGTGCTGCGTATAAAGTATGCGAAGTGAGTATTTTCCAATTGTTTTTGCTAATTTTGGTAAACATAGTTTCTCATATATACAATCTTTTTCTGTAAGAATCTTTTTTATAAGAACATCTAACAAGTTAGAACATTATAAGAACAAAACCCAGGCTGAAAAAATGCAAAGAACGTTTTTTTCCGAATACTGCACAATAAACATTGGAAAAATTTAGTTTGTTGGCTACATGTACGCGGTCGACCGGCGATATCTCAAAACCTTCCCGCTTAACTCGAACCATCATCGATTTCCCATGGCTTTCGTTCAAATATCATACATACAATTGTAGCTGTAACTGTAGTTATTACCCTCGATAACTCGAACCTCGCGCTAACTCGAACCTATTTTCATTCCCCTTCAAGTCATTTTGTATATAGTTTTACGCTCAATAACTCGAACAACCGTTTTCAAAAAATACTGTAGATCAAAACATTGAACATATTTGAAGCAATCGTTCCCGAGTTCTTTCAGGGTCGTTTGCCGCTTAACTCTTTCTTGGTGTCTCTTGAAGTGCAGTGTGCATGATATTTGCGTACCTCCCCCCCCCCCATGCACAGCGCAATTGTTCTTCTTTAAAAAATCGGCACACAAAAAATAGAAAAACAGAAACGTTTCTGTGCAACGTACAATTACTGCGTACAGTTTATTCATTTTATTATTGATTAGAAAATTTTTAGAAAAAGTGATAAACACTTTATTACATGCATACAGTACAGCAACTAAATTAAAACGAAACTTACACTTTATGATTGTTTTCCACACTCGGTAACTCGAACACCCGATAACTCGCACCTTTTTTATTTCCCCTGAAGCCGAATGACTGTAGTCCGGGTATTCGTCTGTGTAACATCGCCTTTACAATGATAAACAAATTAATTTGAAATCTTTGTTTATTATTAAAATTCTTGTTTATTATTATAATGCTAGCCCTTAACTATATCCGAGTCTATATTGTAACTTTTAGCTTAGAGTTTAGAGATGAAGCCGGCCACTTATTAGTGGAAATGCTCTAAAAAAAATTCCTGCCAGTGTTTTGTATCAAAAAAAATTCTTGCACACTATGAGACATGAAAAAAACATTCCTGCTCACCAAAAAAGCCCCCCCCCCAAAAAAAAAGATCATATGGTTAGCCCCTTAAAACTCTTTGAAAAAGAAAAGCGTGGTCGACGGTGCGCGACAGTCACGTCTCAAGTTACTTGCTGCAGTTACCCACACCTGTTGACAAAATTTTTCAAAAAAACTTACCTAATCCGACCACAACTGTTCTGCTGGTTCAGGAGTTCAAACGAGGTTTCGTTGAACAGAGGAGGTGTTTTGTAGCGACAAAGCAGAAGAGGATTTCTAAAGTCTCCGCGCGTTCGAGTGCGTGTACACGTACACTGACCGCTGGCCAGCACTGATTCGTTGCTTGATCATGAGTCGCAATGTCTTGCAACGTAAACATTCTAGAGTACGTGCCAGTAAAATTGTTTATTTTCGAGGACTCCTCAATAGCGAGTAGTCACCAGTGCGACTTTTTGCTGGCATTTCTCATTTCACCTTGCACGTGCAGTCGATAGTACGTTCTACAGTGTCTGCTGAAAAAACACGAAACGAAGACCGTTTGAAGTTAACTGACAACAACATAGGCTTAAAATACACTTGCTTGTCTTTGCAATTTTTGAGCCCTTTTTCAGCTGCCAAAAGGTGAACTAATAACTTAAAACAATAGAAAACAGCAATACTTACTCTTTAACCAATTTATCCCATAGCCACAGGTACAGACTTTTCTTCTTCTTTACTTCACATGAATGCAATCTGAGGTTTATAGTATTGCATTC
Organism: Umimayanthus nakama; assembly: GCA_027574985.1. Classification (NCBI taxonomy): domain Eukaryota; kingdom Metazoa; phylum Cnidaria; class Anthozoa; order Zoantharia; family Parazoanthidae; genus Umimayanthus; species Umimayanthus nakama. The sequence goes on along the minus strand of JAOBRG010197762.1, from coordinate 6,745 downwards.
GAAACCACTTGTCTGGAAGCGCATTTTCAGATTTCGATTCAGGATCCAAGGTTAATGTTCAATGCTGAAAACGTTTCGGATGCCAAATTGAAGGAGAACACGCAGTATAATATAATTTGCTAAACTCGACCAACAAAAACAGACTGGACCGCGATTTGTTGCGAGCGACCGCTGCGTCACAGCTTCGCAAGACGCGGGAACTTTCCCGCTAATAGCCCTTCCTAGTAAAAAGCTAACTACTTTAAACCTTCATCCCCCAGTTTTGAAGCCCCCCGGATATAAGCCGATCTATTTGCCAACGAATACATTACTCCGGATATATGGCCATCATCTGTATATACTTAATAATAGTTTTTTTTGCTTTCATTGTGATTCGTTTCCCGTTTTAGTTGTTCCAGTCAGTACAAGTCGGTTTTAAAGGTGTTTTTGAAATTATGAACTACCCGTTTATCGAGACGCACAATAAATGTTTCATAAATGTAACTCAAACTGAAATGGTATGTTAGCTTTTATTCGTTTCTCCGATACGTTTTACTTCATCGTTAAGGACCCCGGATATGAGCACCCCCGTTTATAAGCCAACCCCAAACCCCTTTATTTTGAAGTTATATAAGCCCAGGGCTAATGTGTGAAAAATAACGGTAACTAAAGACGAAAATGAAGCAAAGAAAGAAATTAAAGAAAGAAACAAAGAAATCGCAGAAAGAAATTGCAGAAAGAAAGAGATTGCAGAAAGAAAGAAGGAAGGAAAGAAATTGCAGAAAGTAAGCCGCAAGAAATAAATTGCAGAATAAAAAGAAAGAAAATAAGAAAATAAATTGCAGAAAGAAAGAAATAAAGAATAAAAAAGAGGGAAAGAAAGAGGGAAAGAAAGAAAGAAATTGCAGAAAGTAAGCCGCAAGAAATAAATTGCAGAATAAAAAGAAAGAAAATAAATTGCAGAAAGAAAGAAATAAAGAATAAAAAAGAGGGAAAGAAAGAGGGAAAGAAAGAATAGAAGAAGGATTGAACACACGAACAAAGGAAATTTCATTTTTTTCGTCTTAAGCTATAAGAAAAGCTAAACTCTATTAGTAACTAAGTGCGCATGTGTAACAAAGTCATAAACTTTCAAATATACTTCCCATATTTGTATAATTATTAGTACCACGTATGTTTTACCCAAATATTTTCAGCACCTTATTAAAGTTTAATACCTATTTTTAATTAACAAGTCTTGCATTTGAATAGTGGACCCAAAATTACAAACTCCCATAACTCTTAGGTCACCTAAGTTACATCCATAAATACGGAAAACGTCATGGTTAAACAGTGTGTTGGGTGAAATGCTCGCTCAAGGGGTCACTACCGGGGAGTCCTGTGCTCCTGCTTCACTACCTCTGGGAAGGTCTGAGACAAAGGCTGCCTGTGTCCGAGAGGGACACCCTCGTAACCCGAGGGGTGGGTTCACTAGAAACAGGCTTGGCGAACTGCACTGGGTAGATGACATTCCGTCCCGTGTGGGATGGGGTGGATGCCTGCAGTTGCGTCACAGTTGGAAAGGTCCCACGGCCGGCTTGGTGAGTCCAATCAGCGAGGTAGCATTCCAGTGTGATGCTATAACTCAATTCAGACTACTCTTCACGCAACACATTTTTTTTCTCAGTACCGACAGACAGCGTTATACCTGGCCAAGTTACCTCATCAAATTTGTTATCGTTTTAAAATAGCATGCACGATAGATGCAAGCCAAGGTTTGCAAAAAACAGCGTAGTGTTTACACGGCAGGGTGAAAATTAAGAAAAAGGTTATAAAGAAGTTTAATTTCTTTTGCTAACATCAAGTTGTCGCGATAAACTAGTTTTATTTTATCATTTATTTAGCATAAACATAAAGAATAAAAAAATTGGACATGATCCCCCACAAGATTTTGGTACCTGAGCCCAGTTGTTCAAAACCCGATCAGTGGTGTCCAGCTGATCCGATGTCCCTGGAATAAGCCAATCAGGGATGAGGACGTCTAACTGTATATCATGTCGTTGCAGGCCAAATCCGCGCGACAAAGTGCAAATAAAATTTATGCATTTAGTGATTTACTCTTCAGTGTTTAAAAGACTTCATCTTCTTTCCAAAAGTTCCCTAAATTTTACTCCTTAGTCCAAAGTTTTGCAGATGATGTCACCCAATCGGGCTTTGAACAACCGGGCCTTGAAGTTACCTGCCCACAACAGAAAGCTGGGAGCTTACGATCAGGCAACCGTTCGCTCCGCGACGGCAGACATGACAGTTGAAAGACTGGATCGAGTACGTCGGTTTTCGCGCCAAATTCGATCGTTACGAGCGAGCGCACACAGTACGGACGTTTTGGCAGGAACAGCACAAACACGAGCAAACTGCCGTCGCTCAGTTGTTTCTTTGCTAAATTCTTGTTTTTAGATTCTGTTTGGATCTTTCTGCCAAAAGAAATGAACTGCCTAGTATGAAAAAGGTGTTCTTGAAAAAAACTGTGCGGAGAGCTGACAAAACCGAATTTCCAAACAAGAAAATAAAGGAATATCAGCTTCGTTTTCTGTGAGACGACACAAGAGTAGATTTGCAGTTGCCACCGAGGCTCGACGGATGACTGAAAACGCTTGGTAATCCGGCATTTGTGTTTTTTTTTTCCGCCTGCCGTTCCCAATCTCAGCCGTCGTCTCATCGTAAGCTCCCCAGTGGTACACAACGGGGAAATGTGTCAACTACGATGTAAGTTTATCAAGTGATCGTCACCGGTATACTCATTATAATATAGTGTTTTACTTTTTGTTGACCATTCGCGAGAATGTATTACAAAGAACACAGCTGTCTTTCAGTTCAGAAAAATTCTTCAAAAAAATGAAAGTGGCTCACGATCGACAACTCAGTACAAGGTCCCGAGTGGGGTTCTGCCTTGAAATAAGAACATTACTGAGAACCAGAATAACACCAAACTGCTTAGCCTCCAAAAGTATAAGGCGTCTGCTTTTAGAGGCTACAAACTGCTATTCGCAGCAGAATCTAGAATTTCAATTTAACTCAGATCTTGTCCTTTCGTTTAGCAATAGCTTGTAGTTGTGTTGTACAATCAACAACAACAATACATTTATTTACACTTAAGTTTACATTATGTTTTACAATAATACATTCAAAATCCTTAAGAATAAGTGGAGGCCACCTGTGGTAACCACAAGGGCTAGTTGAAAACAGGTGGCCTTTATGGAGGAACAATTAAAAAGATCAGTGGTCAGAATTCCGACGGTGATATAGTACTATAGACAGAAGCCTTAAGTATTAGAGAAGGCCCCTACCCGTAGTACTATAAAGTTTTTTTATTATTTCAAAGTGCCACACAAACAGTGAAACTATATCTAAGTTAAATAGCAGTCACACTAAGTAATGTAATATACGGTGAATATGTACCTAAGCTAAATAAGAGTCACACCCACCCACCCACACACACATACACACACAAAGAGGCAAAAGAAAAATAAAACTATCAATATGTCAAGATAAGCAGCTGTTTATATTTCTTTTTAAATGAAAAGATAATTAATAATTCAATGGATTCTTTGATAGAATTCCATAGTTTCGGACCAGAAAATTTGATATTAAAGATTTCAGAATTTATTATTTTCGATTGCTGTATTGAGTCTTCATTCTCAACATCACTGCTCCCTTACAAAGCATTCTAAGAGTTCTAAAACCGATTGTAGTGTATACAGGGTTCGTCATAAACTTCTATAATGTCATCATACGGAACAGCGAGATTAATATTGTAGTTATAACCGCTAGTGTCGTCGTAACTGGAGAAACAAACGTCCGGAACACCAACACTGGTATTGTCCACATTAAAATCAAACACTCGAATGACACCGCGATGGCGCCGGTGGAGAATCAAATCGTCCGACCACCACACATTCTGTCGCGGGTTTTTCTCACAAGGAACGTTTGCAGTAATTAATCTTGTGTCTGTAAAACGACAAAATCTGACCGGGTGTCGCGCAGTAGTGCTCCACAATTGAGACCCCGTTCTCAGGTCCCAAACGCGTACTGTCCCGTCCTCGGACCCGCTGACAGCTTTGAGGTCGTCCATTTGTACAGTTGTCACCGTCGCATTGTGTCCGCGTAGTAACTTAACAACTTGTTCCGTCCTGAGATCGTAAACACGCACGTGCTTGTCAAGACTACCAGTGCACAGAGCGTGAGGGGGGCTGTCAGAAAGGTTTAAACAAGTTATTTCTCTGTGATGACCGGAGAGAACTGAGATTTGTTTTTCTGATTCTGGACAATAAAGGCGAACCTGCAAGTGGCAAAAAACTCCAAGAGTTAGCTTCAACATTAGCCACCACCTAGTTTCCAGCTTGCCCTTTAAACTCTGCAAGAGCCAAATGACTAATTTTTTAAGCTTTAACCGCTTATGTTGTAGCGAAGCGGGATCGTGACAACTAATATTAAAAAGACCCTTGAAAATACCTCAATTACACCAGTTATTATATGGAAAAGATAATTCTCGTATTCTGATTGGTTCTTGAGTGGTCTATATTCCCCATAACGCTCACGGTCATAAGTTACAGATTATCGTTAATGATCTACACGCGCGCATAACCGGGTGTGTAGTTACAATTTCCGCTTACCAAAAATGCCGTATAATAAAATACTTATTAACCTCAAATGTTCGGTCTATACGGAAAACATAGGATAAGCTGTCAACTTATCCGAGTCGAATGCACTTTATTAGCTAAGTACTGCGGTCTTTAAACACACTTATGATACGAGAAACCCACAATACACACTACTAGTACTACTCAACAACAATAAGATTTGCTTTAAAGAAAGATACGAGTTTCTAACGCTTGGGGCATTCTGTTTTATCCTGAGAGGTGCTTTTGTGCAAACGTTCTTTTTGGTTTATCTTCGGCAACATTTTTTTCACGTTTTCCCAAACATCCTCTCAAGAACACTTAATTTCAAATACAGCAACCCCTCCCAAGGAGAATTTTCAGCTGGACGGTGGTTCAACGTTCATTTTTCTTCGCCTGGTTGGATCGCGCGCACACTTCTTCCTAATTTCTTTTACCCCCCACCCTTCCCTCCATGATAGTATAAAATGGTCCGTCCCTGAGCAACCCGGCCTTAACAACACAGGACGGCCAATTCTTAAACCCTAAAGATGTGGACGAGCCTGCGTTACATTCGACCAGGGGAGTACACGTTACCGCAAATAAACGGGGGGGGGGGTCAAATTAAACTGGAGGGGAGCTTCAACGATTTTGAAGAAATTTTATATTACGGGGCGCTTTGTACTTTAAAATTGATTGTGATAACAGCGGTTTGAGAGGAGATTCAAAGGGGACATTAAGATTTATTAGAACGCAACAAACGCTGCTCGTAAGTGAGCTACAAGGACAATCCCCCAAAAGTTTACAAGCTGGCTATCGCTATCAATTATTACATGAAACGCATTGTAAGCTTACCTAAAATTCCCTAAAACTAAAAAGCAAAACCAACAACTATCCCCCTTCTCCTCATCTCTTTTCCTCCCAAATTATCGAAAAAAATCTCAAAACATTTGTGAGTCTTTATCAGCTATGATAATGCTATGATTTCAAATTTTGATTTTTTAAATGTAAGTCTGTATGTTGTTTGATATTATTGTTATCTAGATTAGTAAAAACTAATTCCCTGGGCCTGGTTGTTCAAAGCCTGATTAGAACTAATCCTGGATTAAATCTTAACAAAACCTATCGAGTTAACCCAGGGTTAGCACTAATCGGGCTTTGAACAACTGGGCACTGAAATTCTTCTTATCTGCAGTTTGACCATGATTGAACAAATAGTTCTGTCATTGAAGCTCTGCATAGTGACACAGTACCTTATTGCCAATTATGCAATAGCCATATGGTGCAGTAGCAACAGCCAATAAACCTGGCTTGCAATCAAGACAGGTCACTTTCCCACCAATGATGTGATCTAGTGTTCTCATGTCAGCCTTTTGACCTGCCACATGTATAAAGATAGTATCAAGGGTTGCTATGGCAATAGGTGACCTCGCTGTGATGCCTGGCTGTGAACGAAGGAGATTCACATGCTCTACCTGGAAAATATGAAGCAGCCAGTAAAACAGCCGCGATTATTCTGCCATTGTTTGGAATGTTCATCATTATTACAAGGAAGGAAGGACGGTCACTTTATAGGGAGAGAACATGGAGTTATAGCCATTTTGAACTGGTGCAAGCAGTTACAGTTTTCTTCACACTACATACACATGTTTTAGTATGAAACCAACTCCTTAATAAGTGCCCTGTGGTGCATATGTAACCCCAGGGGCCCTTTAGTGTTTGTGCAAATTACTGTTATGTAGTACTAAGAGTACTTTCAGGTTATGATGTAATCAAAAATGTAATTTAGAAGCATGTGATGGCTATATATATAGTTTTGGAGAACGTGGGAATAAAGCAGTTGCAATGTGAATGTTGTGTAGCTTACTGCTTACATGACCGATTTTACAAAAAATAATACTAAATGTCCCACACAGATATTGTAATTATGGAGCCCTGGGGGGAAGAGGTCCAATAGAGATTCATATTTATACCCGAAAAAGACCCCAACTTCAGAAATTGTCCATCCGAAAAAATCCCTACTCTTTTTAGCAACAACCAAAATATCCTACTTTAGTATTAACCAAACAGGTGGATAGCACTTTTCGCGCGCTCTGATTGGTTCATCAGAATAGGTATATCCTAGGTTA
>JAOBRG010197651.1:0-17547 GCA_027574985.1 Umimayanthus nakama | reverse complement strand
GGCAACCCCTGGGAATTTGACACGAATTGAATCCTGGGTGGGTGGGAATTTGACATTTGTTCAGGTCCCAGTACCCCGGGCATTTGACACCGGGAAAAAAAACGCTGCAGCTACTTGTGAATCTCAATCATATGCTCTAATATCAGTCAAGAAGGCAGTGTGAAGGGTTTTTTTCAATTTTATTTTGTAACCACGTGAATTCAGTGAAGTGTAGAAAACAAGAACAAATATTAGAGATACTTGACACCATGAACTGATGTAGTACTTTATAGTGTATTAAAATGCCAGTAGCAAGGGGCTACGCTGCGTACAACTCGCGACTCGAGCGAGCACTTCTGAGTTCTTCTTTGCTGCGTGGTCCAGCTACAAACAAACCCGGCAAGAACGTCAAAAATATTAAGATTTTCTGCGAACAAAGCCGGGTACATTTTACGAATGATTAGCTACTTTGCCAAAAGCTGAAGCCTTATGGTAACGAACCTTCTGAAAACTTTCTTGAGTTGCAAAATTTAGAATGTACTGATTCGTGCTCTTGTACTTCTTGTCTTCAAACACGATTTGCATTGATCCGAAGTGCGCTGAGCTCCTACCTAGAACAAAAGTGGTCACCACACAGGAAAAAATTAATGAACGTAAACATTGAACTGCTATGTAAAAAATAGTAGAAATAGCAGTGTTGAAATCCTCGTTCAGGTTACCTGAAATAAACCTGGATTTTGTCACTTCAGCCCGGGGGGCAGGGCATTTGACTCCTCAGAAATCCCTAGGGAGCGGGGCATTTGACCAAAGAAAGGGCCCGCATGGTGGGGAATTTGACCAAAAAAAAATTAAAAATGTCAAATGCCCAGGGTCAGCCCGGGGGGGTCATGGGCACCCTTGGATTTGTCTCGTACATAAGTGCAATAAAAATAGCAATTGGTGTTAAACCGGATAAAATGAGGGGAAAAACCTTGCAAGCAAAAAACATCCCCCCCTCCCATCCCCTATCATTTTTCTAAATGTCTGTCATTCACATTACCTTTGTTACAAACAGGACTCGTGGTCGACGTACTTCTTCACCTTCCTCGTCACCTGAGCTCCCTCCGAGACTGAAACAATCACACATTTCAAGGCGTTCTGCATCTCATTCCCCCTCCCCGTCCCCCAAGGCACCTGTCCGATCCAAAGCTCGGAGCTCCCAAAAGTCAGAATCTCGCTCCGCATCACCACCACCCAGAGGTAAACCTGTAACGTCAAGACGACCACCTTCTAGATCTCCCTCCCCTGCTGAGGAAGAACAACACTACTCAAACAGACGAAGCCCTTCCCCCTCCCCCTCGCGGGATAGAGCTAAGCGGAAGCTGACGTCATCTCGAAGATCTCGCAGTGGAGAGGGGTCACCAGAACCGCCTCCAAAGAGAGTTGCTTCAGGAAGGCAACACGATCCTCTGGAGGGGGAGGCGAGAGGGCCAGAGAAGGTGCAGACCAGGAAGTTGGAAGGTTCGGCCAGTCCTTCACCAGTGAAGGTGAGCCAATGCTTTTTTGGATTTCTGCTTCTCTACGACAAGTGCAGGTCTCAAAAACGCCGTTATCCGGTATTTTTAGGACCATGTACGCGATTGCTATTTCCGTAATAAATCTTTAGATTAGGAATCTGCGAAATTGATTTCACTGAGCGAACTGTGCTTATAAGATCAGGAACGTTAATCTATTGGTCTAGTCTCTAGACGTTCTATCGGGGAACGAAAAAAACCCCACACACTTGTCGATAAGAGCAGGCAAATGCCGGAATTTATGTCTGTCACCTCCTCCCCTACATACTCCTATAGCGTAAGCTACTAAAGGACTTAAATATGAAGACAAGCCTTGTAAGGGACCCAGAGTCCTATTGCTTCGCCTCCAGCCAGCAAACATCGCCGCAAAAGTCGTAAATAAATAAACAAAAGCCACTTACATCGTTTTTGAACCAAGGTATTCAATCGGTGATTGTTTGTTTGGTTGTAGGAAGAGTCTGAAGTTGAACCGGATGGCAAAGATGGAGGGAAAGCCGAGCGGAAAAAGGATAAGAAGAAAAAGCACAAGAAACATAAAAAACACAAACAACACAAACAGAAGCACAAGAAACACAAGGATAAAGGAAAGGCTGCCGAGGTATGCGATTCCATTTTAAACCACTTGTTCTTTATATGGGTTTTTACTATATTTTAAAACAGCTTTCCGAGCAGGTAGCATAAAAAATCCATTTCTCTTTTTTGAGAAAACAAATACCATGACATAAAAAAAGCTGTGTGTAAGAACGATTTAGCACTGTCTTGTAACTAAAGAAGGAATGTTGTGAACTCTCAGGAAGCATTTGTGCATACGTTTTTTTTTCTCATTTTCTCTCCTGCCGTTTCACGGTGTACGTGTTGCCTGGACAGCTTCAGTTCATACAAGTGTCTTTGGAAGAAGGTTCACTCGAAACTCCTTCAATTCAGTGCCTAAAAGTCTCTAAAACTCCATGGCCATAAATTCATTGGATAAAAGTCGTTTAAGATGGCTCGAAATAATTTTTTGGCGCGCGCGTCCTAGACGGCTGAACACGGCCTATTGCGTGTCCTTGTGCGCGCGCCCCATGCTCACGCATGCGCAATTGGCGATCTTGTACCCTTGAAATTTTAGGAAAATTTGGATTTCGATCAAAAATATCTCTAAAAGTTGACGGTAAAATTTTTTCAAATTTCGCACAATGGTAAAGAACGAACGGAAATTTCTATTTTGATCGAAAGAAATAACAAACCAAGGCCCGACCAAACTCGCCCAGATGTTTTCCCCGAATCAAGCAAAAACCTGCACGATTACATATGTAATAATCACAAGTGCGCATATCCAACTCTCTTCCCCAATTTTTTTTCTCATTCGCAGTTGTCAGACAGTGGAAGCATGGAAGACGACGACGATACCGAGAAACTTGAGAAGACCTTGAGAGAGAAAGCGTTACAGTCAATGCAGCGTCACGCCAAGAGTGTCACAGACGAGGATTGAGCACTAAAGGCATCATGCTCAGTTCCAAGGCATATCAAAGGTTTCGTGGACGATAGAGGAGGAGCAGAAGATCAATGAGATGATACAGTATATACCAGCTGTGGAGTGAATTTAGTAGGATAACAACCAATACAGTATTGTATTTACTGTCTGTCAAGTGATTGGTACTTCATTGACTGGCTGTCCAATGAAGCGATACAGTACTTACCAGCTGTGGAGTGAATTTATTCGGATAACAAGTGATACAGTATCGTATTTACTGTCTGTCAAGTGATTGGTTCTTCATTGACCGGCTGTCCAACGAAACGATACAGTATTTACCAGCTGCGGAGTGAATTTATTCGGATAACAAGTGATACAGCATTGTATTTACTGTCTGTCCAGTGAAGAAGTAATCTGTTTACCGGTTGTCTATTGATACAATACAGTATTTACCAGCTGTGGAGTCACACGACACTAAAATATCTTGCGTTATGACCAATGATACAGAACTGCATGTATTTACTGTCTGTCTAGTGATAAAGTGCTTTAGTCACCAATTGTCGAGTGAGTCAACGTTAAAACTGAACTAAACCATCTCGTGTTGGAAGACACTCGGCTTTAAAGTAGTAGGCTTAGCAAGACAATGGAACTAAGAACTGCCATCCAGTATTCCTTGTTCAAAAAGCAGTATTTACCAGCTGTGGATTCGCACGACACTTCAATATCTAGCGTTATGACCTATAATACAGAACTGCATTTACTGTCTGTCTAGTGATAAAGTGCTTTAGTCACCGATTGTCGAGTGATCCAACGTTAAAATTAAACTAAACCATTTCGTGTTGGGGGACACTCGGCTTTAAAGTAGAAGGCTTAGCAAGGCAACTGAGCTAAGAACTGCCAATTACTATTCCTTGTCCAAGAAGCTGAATGGCACACTTAGAATCTACAAGGAATACTTTGCGTTACTTCCTGATAGAAACTGAAAGTTTAAAGTGCTCAGCGCATAATGACATTTTCAGTTAAATAGTTTATTTTGAATTTTTTTGAATCGACCACTTCAGACAGTGCTACCAGTAACGCTGTACGAAACGAGCTCAAACATCACGAGTTCTTTTATCTTCTGATTTTTGTTTTTCATTAAATTGATATGAGATCAGTGGTATCGAGGACACTATTTTATCCCGGGGAAAGATATATGCATGCCGGAAGGCTAAGAACAGAGTGTATGGGAGAACGGGACTGACTTTGGAAGGGGAAAAATTGCACAAGTTCGTCCATTCCCTAAACCCCCCAAATAATAATAACAACAAAAACAACCACAACAATAACAGTAATAATAATAATAATACTAACAGTAATACTAATAGTATAAATAATAAAAATATTTAAAATCTTCAGAAACATATTTACACTTTAAAAAATAACTATAACTTGAAAACATTGAAAGGAAAAAAATAATTTGGGAGATGATAAAAAATCTAAACAATGAAATGTCAGAGTCAACTCAAATACTTTCTATCTAAAGTCTTCTGTAGAAACAACATTTATATTCATTTCTTCATCTGCATAATAATCATGATGATCACAATAATTACAACAATAATCTTTATTCAAGTGTCTGATTAAAAAGCAGTTTGCTAACCACTTAATTGGAACAGTAAGTACATAAAAAGTTTTATTACACTTTACAAAAAAAGATTAAACGGGTTGGCTCTAGCCGTTATGAAACGTTCGATAGATGTAGCGTTCTGTGGCTTCGTCTCCCTGAAACACTCAGCTGTGACACAGACAATCCAGACTCCCGGAATTTGTAGGACCAGCGATCAGTTGAATCAAGCACGATGCCAGACTTCACTTTTATGCACCCATTAATGTTATCGGGGGAGGGGATTCATGCCCGAGGGAGTGGCTTTTGACTTTATGGACTCGCCCCAGGGTGCGGACATTTGATTTTTTCCCTTTCCCTTTCCAGGAAGACAGGGTACGACTTGTTTTGTTTCAAGATGCGGCGATTGCTGATGTTGTTCAGAAGGAAGAGGGTTTCGTAGAGTTGATTGGAAGAATAATTTTCTCTCGGTAGGAACATTTGACATTACTCCTTTGCCCTTGGGTGGGGATTTTTGTGTTTTTTTGGCAAAATACGTTGCTCCGGGGGTAGGCTTGGATAAATTGTGCTAGCATAATCCGGCCTTACGAGCATAATTTTCATAATTTTTCCGAAAAATGCACTGCTAGCATAATTTGCAATGTTTTCAAGTTTTTCAGCTCAAAATAGGTCATTTATTGAGCATAAAACCAACTTTTTTGAATAAGTTCAGTGTTACAGCTACATTTTAATACCTTTTGAGAAAATATCAATTTTTGTCGGTTTTTCGCCACATGCCCAACATGTTGATATAATTGCAAGTCAGTAACATGAATATTATATACCGAAATATGTTAAATTTGAATAATTGTGATGTTTGGATACAGCTGGTATTTGCTATTTACTTGTTTCTTGGAAAGTAAAAATATAAGCACAATAACTGCCGCAATTGTACCAAATTTGGCAAAAAACCAGCTAGCATAATTTTTATCTTTTGTGCTGAAACTAGCATAACTTTTGGCACAATTTCAGAAAAACTCGAGCACTGCTAGTAGCACATTATGATACTTTTACGAGCACAATTTATTCAAGCCTATCGGGGGAGTGGTTTTTGACAAAAAGTTTGGACAAAATGAGCTTCCCATCAAACCCCGCGCGCGGAAGTCGAAGATCTGTAAATGGCATCAACTCAGAAGAAACGATTTGTGTCTGATGAGGACCGATGCACGAAACTTCAGAAAAACGCAAGCCAAGAGTCCGGAGAATCTCGGGAACTCGGTTTCCGAAGTGGTATGATCCTTTCATTTTTAGTCGTAGGCTGTGAGGGATCTGGGTACGAGATATTCTGGCCGAGTGCTCGTCTATACGTTCAAGCCGCTACTCACAGTTCCATAACTGGATACACTCATTGTATCGGTCAGCGGTTCCTGTTCATGGTTTCCGCCTGGGAGCTGGGGTCGCTCGTGGATTTGCTGCAACATTGCAAGGAATTCCCTCTTGGCGGCCCGCACGTCACTTACAGCGTGAATGAGAACGAACATCTTGAAGTCAATGGCGAGGGGAAACACGTACTGGACCAGTTGGTCTTCCACGTCGCCGTAACTCGCGCATTCCTCCGCGAGGTCCAGGAACAGACACGTGAATATCATCCACAGCATCACGTGGAGAGAGCGCCAGCTCCTGAAAGGGGAGGGGAAGAGATGAACAGGCGTTTGATAATCAATACACTTGCTTCATGTAAGAACCTATTTATAAGAACGTGAGGCTGTAAATGTCCAGAATCTAACAACATGCTTAGGACCATTCTGAAGCTGAGGAAAGCCGAAGAACTTCTAATTTAGATACCTCACAAGTTCATGGATGGAAAAAAAATTGTTTCTCGGTGTTGTGCATCCAGCTACCTGACCCTGTGACGTCGTCTACAAAACTGTATATCATTAAGCCTGTTCTTAAAACAGTGCTTTGGACAAGGAGTCAAGTTTAAAGAACTTCTGGAAAGAAGATAAAAAGTCTTTTTAACACTGAAGGGAACATCGCTTAATGTATAAATCGTTTGTCTTAATTCGCGGTTGGGGCCTGGAACGACATGATATACGGTTTTGCAGACGTCCTCGCCCCTGATTGGCTTATTCCAGGGACTCAGATCAGCTGGATGTGCAACCTTGATTTTAAAATCTATCTGTATATTATTGTAATGCTTTCTTGCCGACAAGGTTAAAGGCTTACTTAGTAACCATGCGTATTTTTGCTGCCAGTTTGTTTATGTGAAGGGAATATGCCTAATACTAAGAATTATGTTTAAAAAACACATTGAGATCGTTTGATACCGAGATCCTCCAGTTTTTTTAAGAACATTCAGCTTTAACCAAAACAACAGTTATAGGGGTTTGAACAAAAAGCCAAGAAACACTTGGTTGGAGTTCAATGGCAAACGGCAGAAATGATCAAGTAAAAACTTTTTAATGGATTAGACTGCACAACAGTCCATTTTTCCACGAAACTGCTTATTTCCGCTCAGCAAGAGAAGATAGGGATTGACGTTAAAGGAGGGGGGGGGGGGGGTCAGCTGATGACGTTAACTTGGCGTTAATTGAGCGGTTAAAAAATCGATTTTTGCCGGTTCTTTACACAACTCCTATCCACAGAAACCCTAACTTTACCGAAAAATTGACGAAAACTGTTGAAAAACTAGCTCAAAACGGATAAAAACGGATGAAATAGAGGGGAAAGGAAATCGAGCGACGGAGAGAAACGGAGAGACCTGGTACGAACATAACCAACCTCGTTCCTAGGGACTTCTTGGTATTTTCAAAATAGCACTTGCTCCACCATTGCTTCTGTTGAGCAACCGCCATTTTGAACTGAATACCCAGAAAGCCAAGGGGACTGGGTTGCAAGATAACTCATTTTTGGACCATTTTTTCAGCAAGTCTCGTTATTTTTATCCTCTTGCCTTAGTCTACGGTTGGTATGATTTCCCCAGATGGCGAAAAGAGCCACGAAGATACAAATTATTCCCTTTGCACCTTCTCTGACCATGCGCAGTCGATCGTACTGGTCCACTGTGGACAGGTGCATTGCAAACACGAAGTGATAGGTGACCGCTGTAATAGTATAGAACAACAGCGGGCGCAGATGTTTCAACGATGTGGCAGCAATGTATGACGAAACGTTGTTCAGCGGACCTTAGAAAGGATGCAAAGAAATGTTATTTGTTTTATTCATTTAGATACTTCCAACCTACACGTGAAAAAAAGACTTGACAAAAACAAAACAAAAGTTACAAAGATAATATAAGCTGGATGAGAGGCTGACAAACGGGCTCCCAGTCCCGCCAAAATATTAATGGAAAGAAGCTCAATCGATGTTAGAATCTGTACAATTGTTTACACTCAGTTTTGAAAAAGAATATACAAACACACAAAAAGACTTGTTAAATTCGTCAACGACAAAAAAAGTTTGAATCTAGGCACGAATATAGATAAACAAGCCACCAAAGAAAGTGTTACCATGTTAAGATAACCCTTTCTTCACTCCGATTTGAAAAAAACAATTGCTGATCAGTGTGCTCGCAGATGTAAAAAATGGTAGACATTGCTTGAATACGGAAAACGTTTGAACCTAGACACGAGTTTAGACAAACAAGCCATCAAAAAGTGTTGCCATGATGTTAAGATAACCCTTTCTTCACTTATTTGAAAAAATAACTGTAAATCAGTGTGCTCGCAGATGACTGCAAAATATGGTAGGCATTGCTTGAATACGGAAAAGGTTCTGTTGCTGCGGTTTAATTAGCCCCCCTCCCCCCCCCCTCCCCTCCAAAGGCAACCCGGCCCACATAAAACAGGGTAAATACTTTTTGAAAACAAGTGAGAAACACAAACCGTTCCCGTCGTTGAACGGCACGCGACTGTTTCTCTCTCCCGAGTACACAAGCGTCATACATGTCACAAACACAGTAAGTGACGTCGCGACTACTGCACCCGTACTCAGATACATGTGATCGTTATTGGACTTTTTGGAGTGGAGAATGTATGACGTCATTGCCGCCCCACAATACACCGCTGCCAGAAGCCCTCCAAACTATCGGCCCTTTCCTATTTGCGAGTGACCGGCCTGTATTATAGTGTGGAATAAATTTGAGAGAGCATACACTTTTTCGACTGTGAGAATTGTGCTGAAGGATCTAGTAAAAGATCGACTGATAACATTTTTAAAACTTTGAGAAAAATGATCCCGGGGACAGGGTACTTATTTATATCTTGAACGGGTGTGGCGCATAAGCTCTACTTCAAAACCGAAAGATAAATACGTATATGTACATTATTACAGACCAAACTGCAGATAGCGACACTCTATTCCAGACCAGAAGAACAATTGTTGAACCCTGATAACTCGAATCCTCGGTAACTCGAATTCTCCGCTAACTCGATGCAAAACTAATTTCTGGCTTGGATTTGCCTCATATATTTACCGAAATTTTAACCCCCTTAACTCGAACCCCGATAACTCGAAAGCCCGCTAACCAGTCAAAGCGATGTATACTTCCGTCCAAGTTATTTTAATTGTACCTTCGATAACCCGAAGTCGATTTGTGAATAGCTTTTTCAACAAATGTTTAAGTTAGGTTTAGCACTAAACATTCTGAAGAGTAGTAACCTAATAGTAGTTGTTGTTTTCATGCTTTTGTTTTGTTTTGTTCAGTTTCATTTCTATGCTCTTACATTGCTAGAAATCTTACAACAAAACTTGTATAAGCATAAAATCACTTTAAACAATTTTTTTTTTGCCTTTTTGTTCAAACCCCTATAACTTGAAACCTCGATAACTCGAAGTAATGTCAATTTCCTTTGGCAATTCGAATTACCGGGGTTAAACTTTACGCATAACTTTAAACCGGCCATAAAACATTGTGGTTGCAATATAGCCCTCTTTTGCTACTCTTTTTTTTTTTAAAAAAAACCTGCAAAGTTGAGACCTACAACAAAAATTAAGACAAAAGTTTTTGTACAACAGGGTTTTTTTGCAAAAACCCGACGTACTTTTGTCCTATTTTCTCAAGCAAATTGCATACCCCTTACAGACTGAACTTGCCGGAAAACCATACCCTTAACCCTAGAAGGTATAAGGTCGCGGGGGGGTTGGTCGTTTTGACAGGATTCGTACATCTTCAGGTATACAAAAATCCACGTTTTTCCAAGGGCTTTTCCAAGGCACTTAAGTCCAGAATGAAAATAACGTTCACAACGAATTGTTTAAAACAATATTTAACAGTTAATGTATAATCATTGTTAAGTACTAGTGTGCTCCAAAGTGATCGTTTCAATAGTAAGCAGTGGTTTCTAATACAAAATGAAGTTTTGAAATGATACGAAAATCTACATCTCGATTATTACGATGTATTTTAAAAATGAAATCAACAAAACGCACCATTTTACAAATTTATTTTTTCAATGATATTCTGTGAGTTTTTCCAGGGGTTTCCAGGCGTTTCAAGGTCTTCAAAAATTTTCCAGGGTTTTCCAGGATTTCCAGAACCCGTGCGAACATTGAACTGACCCCCCTCCTCCATCTTTTTTTGGCTTAGTTTTTGTCATCACCGATTTCCAAAAACTTTGGCACAACTGTTCTTTGCTTGTTAACACATCTTTTGACTTTAGTTAGGTGACGTCACGACTGATGACATCATCATAACAAATCACGCAGCTTGTGTGTTGACTACAAAAAAATCAACTTCTCGCTAAAAAGCGACTATTTTCACCTAAACACTGACAGCCTTACATTACATATTTCAATTTTGTATTATCCAGCCGCTAAATGTTGTTTTCTCACCATTTTCAATGTTAAATTCGTAAAATCTGAAAATTTGAAAATCCGAGATGGCAGCCAGAGTGACGTCATTTATTTTGACGTGGTTGCCATGGAAACTTATTAAACACCACGTGGTTTCAATTAATTGAAAGTACAACGAAAGTTCTTTATGTGTACCAAATATCAAGTAAATTGGATGAAAGGTGTCAAAAGTGGAGGGGTCCGACTGACCCCCCCTCCTCCCTATGCCTTCGTGTAACTTGTAATTTTGACCTTATGTCGTTATGACTTCTTCGGTTAATGACAGCTTGCGCATACTCGTATAGCCTGTTGAAGCTAGGGAACAATTTTCGCACCCCCCCCCCCCCCTCCCAAGCAGTCGTTCGCTAGAGGTTTGTTGTTGACAGGGGCTGCCTTTTACAGGTTTGACTTTTCATCATGTTAGTATGAGCGCAATACTTACCAGACTCGGCGGCGTGGTATCATATCTCTCTTCAGCCCTTCGAACGTCGTGTATGGACTCCCTGTCCTCATTATAATATTTGTAGAACAGCTGCGCGCACTCGATACGGAACGCCAGGTAGGCGGCGCGGCCGATGGTGTGAACGATGCGCGATACTGTCGGAGTAAGCAGATCTTGCATACACTTCTGCTGCACTTCTGAGATCGAGGCCACGCCTGAGAGGTTTATTAGCCAGCTAAACATGTTAAAAAAGGTCAACAGAGCGTACATGCCTTTCCTGATGGTAGACCACTGCGGACCTTCGCGGATATTCCTAGCTTTCAACTCGAGCTCGTAGATGCAGTGCACTGGACAAAAATAAAAACATTATCGGAACTCGGTGACGTTGGTATTTCAAGCAATCTCATTGGTTCGCTTTCTATGGCCAATGGGCAATATCCATCTCCCAGGAGCGAAATAATGATTGGGATAAACCCCCGTTTTGTTGCAGATCTTGCAATACTTACTTTTCTTGAGTGTGTTGTGTTGTCACTGAGTTCGTTTTTAATAGAACAAGTGGGTTAAAGTGACAAAAATTAAGAACAAATTTTAAAAAAGCTGAACGGGAAAAGCACCGTGTAACATTCCTATAGTGTTATATATGCATACACAATTTTGTTTCTAAACATTTTTTTAAAATGATAACGGTATTGCTTTCTTAATTCCTCGCTTTGGTAGCGGCTTACTAATGTACATGCGAAACTAACAGTTATGTACGATTGTTTGAGGCTGAAGTCGTCAAAGTGGTTAAGAACATTCAGCGTCGCCAAAATATTAAGACGTTCTTATAAAAAAAAATGGGTGTATCGACCAGGGCAATATGTAAAAGTACTTACTCTGAAAACACTGCTGTATAACATATCCCAGGTAATACACAAGAGTTAAATACCAGGGTGCCGGGCCGCTACTGTCTTGACAAACACATATCGCAATTCCTCGCAAGAGAGCCACAATGCTGATGAGTATCCAAGACACAAATGCAACTGTGAAGGACGCGCTTGTCTTTGTAACATGAAAGTTCCCCGTTCTGTCGTGTCTATGAGCGTTCCGTAAGATTATAAAGATCAATAACAACGAAGAGGGCACCATTGACAGGTCGCTGATTACAGAGGCAATCAGAAAGACTTTTTCCAAGCTCTCGGAGTTGAGCAATTCATCTGTATGTAATACGACTGTTACGAAAAGGATGAACGAGATCGACAGCTGTAGAACAAAGACCAATTGGAGAGCGCCATAGCAGGACATTTGACGAGGATTCATTGTGAAGAGAGCAAGTTCTTGACGCCAGCTTCAAGTTTATGAGTTGTCGTTTTTCCGAGAATTACATTTTAAAATGGGGAATCCCCGATGTCACGGGATCGCTGACTAATTTTTTTTTAATAGTAGTTAGCTGCAGGCGTTAATAATAGAACCTTAGCATAACAGTTTGTTTGCCATTACATATTTTACACTTTCAGGAGATAACAGGTAGTGGTATGATAAAGGAATACACACTTTTCTTATAAGAACAATTTTATGAGAACGAGACTCAAATTTGCTCAAAAACTAAGAACAAGCTAAGAGCAATCGAGGCTCGGCTTCAGATACAAATGTAACTGCAAGTTTTTATTGAAAAACACAACACATAACGTCATTACCTGCTGCGTTTCATTGCAAATCTTTCTGCAGTTGGAAACATTCAGTGAGCAGAGAAGAAAATCAGAGCTATGTCGCGCGTGTTTTATGACAGTGCCGAGGTATATTAGTATTTGCGGATTTGGGGATCTGATTGTTCATCAGTTTAATGCAAATATGATCTCATCTTCAGTTATCACTTAATTTCACAAAAAATTTTCAATTGCGAAAATCGTAAAAGTTGAATTTTTTTGTTAACAGGTTGGGAGTATTATGTTTTTCACTCTAGATAAGTTATTGTGTATGAATCATATGAACATAAAGCAAATGACAATTTACACATCAAATTATCTAAGATGAAAAATGTCACGTGGTAGTTTTCGAGGCTTTAACAAGTGATTCGATTTCTTTCACTATTTTGGTTTCCATAGAAAACTAACCTTTAACGTTTTACCGCTTTATTGTAAGCGTTTCTCTTTTGTTTTCCGACATGTGCATGTGTCCTTTTGTTTGCAATTGATGAAGAGAAAAGTACCACGTAACTCGCTCTCTTTTAACTGTACTCGCTGTGAAGTAAAGACGGTCCCGCTTGGTTGAGGCTGATGCAGTTGTTTGACCTTCACTGGTCAACAGAAACTATGGCCGAAACCAAAGCGGGACTATGTGAGCTAGTTCCCCTTAAAAATAAAAGCCCGTCGTCACAAAAACATAAATCTCTCAACTTGTTTACACGGAAACTCTTAAGAGACAGTCATATATAATGTAGGTAATGCACCGATCAAATCGAAGCTTAAACATCCTCCCCGGGCAACCCCTGGGCGTTTGACCAGCTTTCATGCCCGCGGGGGCGGGAATTTAACACCAGGATGTGTCCCAGGGGTCAGGCATTTGAACGTAAGGGAGGGGGAGGGTCGGGCATTTTAACAAATACCGAAATACCTGATCGAACGATTCATAGTTCCCACAGCGAACTCGCATGACATAAATCAAAGCACTTCTCAAACAAAATACTACGTTTTATAAAGTAATGTTTTGTCATTAGAAGCCGTGATTGAAAGAAACTAGATAATATAAAGATTTATCTTGCTTTACACATATTTTAATAGTTGCATTTCAGAACGTTTTTAAAATAAAAAATAGCAATGAATCATCGCATGGCAGTTCGATTTTGTAAAGAACAAAGAAACGAGAAATCAATGCATTTTTTCAATTTCAGTCCCGGGGGTGGGGATTTTGACCATAAAAATTTCAAAAGTTCAAATGCCCAGGGGCTTGCCCTGGGGGGGGGGATGTTTTAGCTTCGATTTGATCGGTGCATAATATTTATGACGTGTTTGGAACTGAGAGGGTTAAAAAGTAAAGTTCTTTCTAAGATCTAAATAGTCAGTTAACAGAAACATATCAGTCAGCAAGATTTTTAAATTTATTCTCGTTAAAATATTGTTTTACATGCCAAATTGTGATGAGTTGCCAAACTTTTTCCCTAGCATCAGTCGAGATGCAAAACACTTAGTTTATATCAGCTGAAAATATTGAAACTTTCATCAAAAATACACCAATGGATCAGCTTCAGACTTGTCAGCTTGTACGGCAGTCACTTCAAGGGTTTCTCCGGCGTGAGGCAAGGTCTTGTACACTCGGACATGGACAAATGAACCGGAACCTATATCAACCTGAAGGAAAGAGGAAATGTACATTTAGAGTAAAAAAAAGTGAATTTTCTTAACTTTTAAATTTAATAAACAATGAACACTTAACAGTTATACACTGCAAGACGATCAAAATGAATGGACAGCTGGTTCAAAAGTTTGAACAAGTAACACCAAACAGTTTTGCTTTTCAAGATGATCAAGATAAATGATCACAAGGCAGTATTTGGACAGCTGGTTCAAAAGTTGGAATATTCAAGTTGGCTTAACAAAATCGGCTTCAGCAGGACAAAATAATGTTAAATTGAAGACAGTTCAGATCAGAAATGTCTTAGGGGCATACTACATTTTGCCCCATGGGGGACCCCCAATCTATTGGGGGCAGGAATGCTTGTCAGAAAATTTTAATGGAACCCTTAAAAAGGGGCATACTACATTTTACCCCAAAGGGGACCCCCAATCTATTGGGGCAGGAATGCTTGTCAGAAAATTTTACTGGAACCCTTAAAAAGTACAAATCTTGGTGAGAAACTACAAGGGGGGGGGGTGTCAGCAAATTAACAACTAACTCTCAGGTCAAGATGGGGTCAATTCAAACAGGAGGGGTTCAAGGGGGTCAAAATAAAGGGGGACCTTGGAACAAAATATAAAAGGAAAGAGATGAAATTAGGATAGTATCCTTAAACCTGTGTTTCTAGTATAATGCAGAGCCATTTAAGTAACGACACATCAACCAACTATGATATCTTTATGAACTTCTTTGTAATCCCTCTTTAAATTTAAGAAACTAATAAATGTGGGGGGAGGTCAAAATTTTAGCTGCAGGGGGGAAGGGGGTAGGCAAAAATCATGAAAAACAAGAAATGCCCACCCTGATGGTCCATGCCAAGATTTATTTAGGTATAACGTTTCCCTCAGCTCAAAACAACAACAGTCACACATGCACAGGTTAATGCTTGTGTGGTATAATATAATGAAATTTGTCCATGCAAAAAGTGCCTGAGGGATTTGTTATGGTAGGCAAAAAACAAAAAAACAGAAATCTCTTTGAGTACTGTATATACTCGTGCATAAGTCGAATGCATGTACAAATCCAAAAGAACCCCATTTTTGAAGACAAAATTGATTCAATCTTTTAAAAAAAGTAGGAAAAAGACATCAACATAAGCTGTTTGCCTCCAATGCGTAAGGGAATAATGAAATAATTACGATGTAGAGCAGTTATCATTTACTTGCAGGAAGTGTGTGATCAAGATTTGTCAAAGCAAGCATTCAATTTCACTTTATCACAGCAACCACTATCAAAACGCTCATACTGATATAGGACTCAAACTTCTTTTGCTTTTAATTAGCCAATTTACACATTTTCTGGAAATCTGTTGGAATGTTGTATTTTCTTTCTCGTGTTTACGTCAAGAAAGATTTTGAGGTCAATTTTCACATCTAAATTATTCTTTTTCATGTTTGTATTGTACATGATTGAGTACATATGGTAGGCCAAATCCAAATGTTGGATCCCCCTCCCCCCCCCCTCAATCTTTAAAATATGTGCTTGGTAATAAATAATTATTAATAGAGTCAGTGAAGTCAAAACAAACCTTAATGAAGTAATTTGTACCAGCTACAAGTTGTGTTGCATAGTGTGTTGCAACAAATGTGCTGAATGATTTCTCGCTCTTCTTTTCCACGTCAGCTTTGACCTGTACACACACTAGCCATTAATAAATCAGCATATTCTAGTCAGTCCAACACAGTTTTCAGCCAGTTTAACCAAGAATAAACAGACCAAAAACCAAGTCTAAATAAATGAAACAAGATCTAGAAACTGCCAGTTTGAAAAGTAAACATTGAAAATGAATGAAGGGACCAGAAATCTAAATTTGCTGGGCCTCTTAATTATATTTCTGAATACACTAACTAGCCCATAGCTAAATTTACCAGCTCACGATAGAGCAGACTCCCGTTCTAAATAATTTTCAAAATAGAGGACATAAGGCAGTTTAAGCAATTTTATTGAATTCTCAACTCACATCAGGGCTTAAGCAGGGAGGGGGGGGGGTGTCTATCATCAATAACTTCTGATGGGTCCATCAGTACATACATGTACTAACAGTAAAAGTTCCATTCAGTTTACAGTTTTATTACAACAAAGAAACAAATTCTACCAACTTATTTTTCATCTCATTGTCTTGAGACAACCAGGCCCTCAAAAAATCGGCGCTCCCTTCTCAAAGTTCTTCATCTTTCAAAATACTTTCACTAACTATATTGGACGGCTGACATATAATAATTTACGACCAGCTTTCTTTTTAAAGCACAAACTGAAAGTCTGCACTCTAAACAGTGAATATCGAAACTAAAAACAAAATGTGACTCTTGTAACTTCACGAAATGGCAAGGAAAGTAGGGCTTTATATAATAAATTTTTTGAACTTCCTGACTAAATGACTGTGATTATGATTTCACAGTCTCGCTAAATTTTGGCTCGATGCAACAACTAACATTACTTAAGTACTTTGACTGACCTATTTCCAACACTTCACGAAAACGACATAACGTCCCTAATACAAGCTTTACCGATCCATATGGTATACTAGGTTAGAGAAGAATCTCGTGATTACATTCAATATTGCGATTTATGAGTACACTCACTTTCATCACCGACTACACACACAACACAACATGTAATTTTTAAAATACCTTCACTGCAATGGCTTTGATTTCATCATCGGCAGTCTTAACATCAGTCATTCCACCACAGCTCATCTTGGAAACGTTTTGCTCCGAACTACAACTTTGGAAAATGAATTTAATGAGCTTGCCTGACACTAACTTTCCAAGTTTCGTAAGAACTATTTTTGTTGCAACCACTAGTCTTGTGATTTTGTTGTGATCAAACGAGCTGGACCCAGGCTCTCTCTGGCCGTTTTCACCGAAAAATGATAAAAGCAAACGCACGTCAAACGTGACGTCGCATTTTGATATCAGGTTTCCAAATGTGACGTCACCATCCAAGGGCATTTTTTGAAGAAAAACCAGCACCCAGATAAAAACTGGGGACGAGTATATTTTCTTTTGGGGCGGGTGTGACGAGAATTACCTTTTGTTTTGTTTTTTGTTTTTGTATTTAGTTTCTTCTTTTAGAGTCACCATTTACCTGAAAAACTGCAGCGCGAATGTTATTGTTTGCTTCAGTGTGCTTTGTTGAGCTTATTTCTGCCATAAATTCCAAGTTTTTGAGGCTCAGTCATCAGTTCTGGCAATATTCGCAGCAAACTCGTCCTCTTAAAAATGAAAGAACTGGGCAAGTAACTGACTGAATCACCGCTTGCTTGTCTCCAAGTAACTTTTATGTTTTTATGCATTGTATGAGGGACATTTTTTAAAATCAATAACTATGT